>JASANF010008475.1:0-43869 GCA_030248245.1 Trissonchulus sp. WLG1_4
GATCTGATAATCCGTTGGGATTACCGCAAGCGGATTAAATAGCAATCTTAATCCAGAATATAATCCAATTGTCTAGTTCAATAAAGTCACAAAAACAGAGAGTTGCCATCAGAAAAAATGGCGGCTTACGAAATTCAGAGGAGAAAAGTGTAAATAAAACCGACAAGAATATTTAAAAACATTCCAGTGACACCAAATATTACATAAAAAATACCAATAATAGAATTCAAGGTTAACATTACGGTTATCACAATTCGATGATAATTGAAGCTTTTTCAATAAATAGATGTCGTCTTCAAGGAATTTCCAAAGCGCCAAAATGAAAAAAAGCGTCCAAAAATTTTAAACGCGTCTGTATATCACTGCCTATCACTCTACTTAATCAAGAGCTAATAAGAAACACCTTCAGCAGAAAATGTTGAATCAGTTTGTCAGCAGAGGCAATATTCATCGTTTTTCAACCTTATGCCTGTGAAAATAATGAATTTATAACAATAAAATTAATACAATTCATTGTTTGAATTTCTCACGGGAAATTAGAAAAATATCGTTAGGACACCTCTTGTGAAGCTCTCGCAAAAAAATGTAGATTTATTCATATTCGTCACGTGTATCACGTACAAACCACTTCTTTTCGAAACGCAATTTTCAAGAATAATGGGAGTATTACCGCTAGCCGTTTTTCACAGCAAACAAGCCTAAAGTTTAATGTTAATTTTTTTCTTTATTTGGACTCTACTTACATACCTATATTTGATAAAATTAGTTTAAGGTTGTTGGTTAAATTACATCGCTGTTAAACGCAAACGGCTCTTGGAATTTACGCCTGAAGGCGAGCGATCACACGGCAGAATTGACCGTACGCCCGAGCCCAATTGAAATGCTATCTAAGGCCCGCTTCATACTTGTTCTTACGGACTGTCCTTGTCCTTAAGGTTTGTTTTTGTCCATATGAAGAATTGAATTTTGAATCATTCTTCCGCAGAGTTCTTATGCTTTTTTCTGTGCCTAAGCTGCGATTAATTCTTGCTTGTGAACATACATGGGCGTCGGGGGGGTTTTCACCCCCCCCACCAGATGGCATCAACACCCCCCCCCCCCCCCAGACAGGTGCTTTACCCCCCAGAACGTTTTGAAGTAGCCCACGACGCAAAAATCGGTGGCTCACGAAGCAGTATTGGTGGCTCACGAAAAGAAAATGCGCGGAAAAGTTGCTCCGTCAGGCAATAGATAAAAGTAAACAAAGGCTGTTGAATGATTTCTTTGAAATTAAAAAATACCTCAGGTACTTTAGACATATTTCACCTTGAGAGTTAGTGTAATTTGGGATTTGTGTATCCTTATTGGATTTCATGAGCGAAGACAAAAGAAACAGTCTATTTAAATAATATAATAATTACTACAATGTTATACAATTGCATTAACAAGTATACTAAGAAAGATATAATGTGATGTGATATTCTCAAAGACAATGCGAACACATACTCAGCCTCGGCCAATATCAATTTCAAATTTGTCAGCAATCCTGGGTCATTGTAGTTATCTGCACGATATCTGCACAAATTTTGAGCACATTATGCCTTTGACTGCTGAAAGATTCGATTGCAACAAAGTGACGTAAAAATTACGTCACGTCTGCACGCGTGCACTTCGAGCATACATATGTATATCTGGTTTGTGCTGTATATCACAAAACATGGTTTACTTAAGGTTTTGGGGTTGCCCCCCCACCCCCCCCCCCCCCCCCCCCCCCCTGCTTGGAGCAAACACATAATCAAAGTGTCAAAACATCCATCAGCCAAAAACTAGACCTTATATATCATTTACATGAACACGTTTTATGTTTTGTTGCGGTTGTTTCTAATTTGTGACTGATTTACTTTTGAGGTCCATTCATCAGCGATAAACATAGTGTAGATACAAAAATATGACAACGTTTAACTTTGAAACCGCAACTGGTAAGTTGGCTTCCCATCCACATTATAACATTATAGACTAAGGTTTCAGATTTAGGTAACCCTTGCTTACTTAAACAACTTTTGAAGCATTGCTTTGAATTCCAACCCTCACCCGTTAAACTAAAACTTAATATGTTATTTAAGCTTTTCTGTATGTATGCTCAAAACTAGTAAATATTAGGTGTAACCTTATTTAAACAATTTTTGATAAAGCTTAAGTTGTGACATGCACAAAGTTTTAGTATTGTTCGTCGCATTTCTAAGTTTTTTACAAAATATATTAGAATATTATTAGAATAATTCAAATTAATTACTACCCAAAGAACTGAATTAATTACGATTCGCCAAGAGCCGACGTAATGGGATACTATTATTACTCGGCAAATTGTGGGTAAAATTTGAAACCAAAAGGAGCTTAAAACAACATAAACTAAGGTTTTCGTCACGCGAATTTGTCGTTCGCGATATCGTTTCATTAAATCAGAGCTAACCTCTTCCTTTTTGCAAATCATGAAGCCTAAAGCAACAATATAGATTACTGCACTCACTACAGCAAATAAATTTTGGTAGCACAAAGCGAATAAAAAAGAAGTACGAGTATATGAATACGCAGAATAGCAAAGCTTGGGAAATTTCAAAATTCGCGGCTGCATGTAAGACTCGAAAATCATTCCAGTTGTAATCAAAGTGCCCCCGACGTAAACCATTCCGCCAGCAAAAATTATTTTCCCCGCAGTGATTTTCATGTAGTAAACTGGACTATAGCAAGCTATGCATCGATCCATTGAGATTAACATTAACATTGCTGGGGCATTAAAAACTCCAAAAACCCAGAAGAGTTCGTGAATTGTTAGCCGACAGAACCATTTGGAAACCAAATCCAGATGCTGTCTAGTAAAAATCAAATATAGACGTCTAATTCCTGCGGATAGTTGTCCACATCCCATTAGAAAATCAGGAAATGCCAATAAAAACGGTAAACAGTAGTCTTTATTATGCAGTTTTTTGTTAGTTGAAATTGCCAAAATTATTAAGCAGTTGCCCCAAACTTGAAAAATTCCTTCAATGCAGTATATTATGTGAGCCGCAGTAAATATTCTCCACACGTGCGATAACGGTTGAATATCAGTTTCGTTAATGTCACTTGTGTTATTCATTGCTTATTTGAAGCTAGACTTTGAAAGTAAATCACCTAAATGACAACTTCTTGGGCAGTTGTAAATGAAACAAAACCATGGATGTCGCTAAACCTGGTTTATTTCATCATGATTTACATTCAACATGAATATAAAACCCCATTATATAAATCAAGGTTTTTCAACAGGATGCCAGAATTTTCCAGACGCACTTTTTGCTAATTAATTCCAACGTTTTTTGCTGAGAGCTTTTACATAAAGTATCAATATCAACAAACGGAAAACTAAATTTTTTACTACATTTTGTCAGCATTACAAGCAAATTGTCCACTCGCATATTAAAATTTGGTAGAAAAGTAAAATCCCTAAACAGGTTTACCCCCTTAACATATCGTTTTATCTAAAATAGTGATTCTTAACAGTCACGGTGGTAACATCCACTTCTGGTGTTTTCTGCAGATATGTCCCCCAACCTATTGATTCAGTTGTCCCTAAAAAGATTGAAACATACTTTCCATTAGAACATTAGTTAAACTGAAAGGTTTACAAAAAAATGATATGCGACCAACATGTGCCAAAACAAGGAATAATGCAGCAGTTAATTACTTGATGACTTTGAAGCATCTGACCAAGCACCAGCTTCACAAAAAACAATTTCAAACAATTTTCAAAATGGAGTGGTAATGTAGCTGCTAGCTACCCTAATCGGTAATGTAATAGCAGTTTATATGACTGTGACAAGATAATATTTTTTACATACTTTTGTGACAATTAGAGTGTTGTTTATGCCTAATAGGCATTGTCTCATGCTTTTCCCATTGTTTTCATTTGTGACGAAACGATATTAACTGTACTGCAAAGTGTGAATACACTATGGGGGACGGTCAAACTATTCCCTAACTATTTGCTATACGTGTACGTATATTCGTTGTCTATGGCCGCTCAGTCTGGGTTGTTGCGCTGCCGATGGCTGCTTTTCTTGTGCTCTTGCCGGTACTGTCCCGCGCGAAGCGCGATTCATTGATCTTGTAGGCTCAGTCAAATGGGTTCTAAAAAGGGTAAGTTATAATCAAAATTTGATGTTGTCTGGTCATCGGCGTTGTCATATATACTAGACTCTGCCACCCAGGCTTGCGAATCCTCGCCAGACATTTATGTAATCATGCCATTAACGTTTCCCGTCACTGTCGTCTAACGTCTGTAAATTTCTGTTCTTAAGCGAAGAGATTTAACTTAAGCTCGTCAGGAATTAAGATCTTTATTCCACTCTTTAATGTCATTTTTGTTGCCGTTTCTTGTCATCATTTCGTTTACTTTGCTCTCCCATCATTGACAATTGTCAGTATTTGCTCCACTTCCCCTCTTTAGCTGATCGTTTATTAGCACCTACGTCACAAACTACCACTTCGACACTTTTGCAATAGCTTCAAACGCAGGGACTGAAGTTTCAGAAAATGGGTATATGACTTCATTGGTTGTACGAAAATAAATACAGTGATCTGACAAACTATGTTTGAAGTTTTAGAATCTCAGACGGTTATTAATAGTTTTGTTTCAACAACGAGCAGCCTATTTCAAGCCGTATAAACGACACACTAAATGTTCTTCTTTAGATTTCAAGTAAAATTCTTCATCGAGCCTACTGTTCAAAAGAGTTTTGATGTAAATCTGCTGAACATCTACGTTGACTCAGTCGCTTGCCATTGCCATTACTAAAATTCTGGAGCAAATGTTTGTTCATAGTCGACGCCGTACTCTTGAAAAAACCCTCTTGCCACCAAGCGAGCTTTGAAGCGGTCAATGCTCCCATTAGCCTTCACGACAATTATCCACTTGCAACTGATGGGTTGGCGGTTTTTGGGGAGTTCTACCAATTCCCGAGTTCCTGTTTCCATCAGCGATCAACACTCACTTTTTGCTTCCATCCACTTTTCTGTATAGGGTCCGCTGGTTGCTTCAATAAATGCTTTTAGAAACTCAATGGCACACGCATGAACAGAAGAAATAGTTTTATTTAGGCACTGTCGTTTATTCACTATTTATGCCATTTTCCGGTAAGTTTGATTTTTTAGGTGAAGAAAAACTTTACATCTCCACTGACGATGATGCTGCCTTTAATGGTTTCCAGTAACCAATCGCCAGGCTCAGCATAGCCTAATAACTTGCTTAGGTCACTCATAGGCTAAAATTTTCGCCGTTTGAGTGAACCAACGCTTAACATCCAAAGGCTTGCAAATGGATTAAGTTCGGTTTTTTTCCAAGTAATGCTTCATGACGGGTCATTCAAGGAACGCCAGTAGTGGAAATTCAATGCCTTATGTAGCCCTAAGGCTGCTGTTGAGATTGCTTCAACCCAGAGCTTTCTTGTCAGGCTTGAGTCGAGCTCGCCCAGCTTTGCGACCTACCGGAACTTTCGGCAGGCCGGCCTACTGGCCGGCCGGCTAACAACACCGGCCAGTCAGCCATATTCGACCAAGCGAACAAATTAGGCCGACATAACAGAGTGTCAGGCAAAGCCGAAATGACACTCCGGACTAGGATGACTTTGTTTTCCCCTAATTTTCGCAGGCCCGACTGCCGGCTTACGTGGCCGGTCACAAACTCACAAACACTACTACTAAAGCTCTACAGCCACACAGCTGAACCCTACTACTAAAGTTGTACAGCCACACAGCATGCTCCAGAGTGTTAAGCTCAACTAACTGGTGACCATTCGTTGTTCAGAACAAAAATCCCAAAACTTGCTGATTATAAATTTTATGCCATTATCAGAACCCAAAATTTTCACTGACTTGTTCATCGGATTTTTCAACAGCTGTGCGTATTTTTTAGACTACAAGTTTTTACGCGGCGGCCTCAGCCGCCGCGTATATTCTATATTACAACATGTCAATTTAGCACGTATATGTTTCTCACTGTGTAATCTTTCACTGTCAAACTGCTAGGTCGCAAAGATGCATTGTATATGTGTGCGTGTGTGTTCATGTTACGTGTTAATCTTAGACTCTCAGCCTTCAACGCATAATGAATACGTACACATTCGAATACACTGCTTTACAATGTCTGGAAGTGGTAGCGAATTTCGTATACAGATGACAAATATGACGAAACGTGTCACAACTATGTTTCATAAATTGTTTATCAGAGTGTCGAAAGTCGAAACTAGGTGACTTTGAAGTCTGAAAGCACACCACGTCTTAGTGAAGCGATGTCAGCCGCTTCACTACCTACTTTGGTAGCTGCCGTTACGCAACCCATGATGAGTTTGCGTTACCACGCAAGTAGTAAGGAAATGGGGGTTCTGGACCCTCCCGGTACGGGGTACGGGGAGGCTGTCAATCAAATTTTGATTTACAGCTATCAGAATGACAGCTAATCAGATTTGATTGATAAGTTATCAATCAATTTTAATTAATGAGGGGCGATTGTTTGATCTATCCGCCTTAAGGACACCCCAAAAAAAAAGAATCCGAAAAAGACCGCCGATACGAAACAAAACGAAGCCCCCTCCTATAGAACACCGCCCTCCAAGCGAGCTCCGCCCTTTCTCAAGCCGGACTTCCCTCCAAGCAAGCTCCACCTCTCGCGTACCTTCCGCAGAAGTCCCGCTCCCTCCTCCTGTCCGACCTTCCTCCAGCAAGCCCCGCCCTTCCTAAATACCCTCCGAAAAACAATAAAAGAACCCTCCTAGTAGATACCTGCTACACCCACACATAGTAGAAGTAAAGAAAACAGCCAAGAGACAACAAAAACCCCAACACACCCCACACCACAACCCTTTATATTGGTACTGGGTGTTAGTTCAGCGCTGCCAATTACTGCACGCTGATTGGCTACATTTTAAAGTGCTCAAGACACACTTACGCTTGCTAGACTTGAGCTTTCGTTCTGGAAACACATTTTCAGTAAAACGGGTAAATAACCCATTCTATTTCACTTTTCATTTTCTAAACCTTATGCACCTGCAATTTTTGCCACTGCATTTTCAGCCATTTCATATAAGTTTATATTGTCATGTGTGTGTGTGTCTGTGTCTGCATACATAGACCAATGTGTAGTGTTACTTGGCATTGGTCAGTCGCTGAAAAAGATCAGTGTGTGTGTGTGTGTGTCTGCATACACAGAACAATGTGCAGTGCTAGTGCCATGGTCAGTAGCAGGGAAAAAAGTCTCACTGATTTCGTAAAATTATTACTACACCATGTGTGTGTGTCTGCATACACAACAATGTGCAGTGCTAGTGCCATGGTTAGTAGCAGGGAAGGATAAAGACAGACAGGCTGTTTTTATGGTTTCATAAAACTATTACTACATAGTGTGTGTGCGTATGTGTATACAGAGACCAAGTGCGACACAGGCTGAAGTTATTCTGCTGGTTTCATAAAACTAGTACTACATATGGGGTAGTGCGTATGTGCGTGTAGACGGACCAAGTCAGTAGTTGGAAAAAATTAAATAGATTAAAAGATTAAATCACCCTCGTTGGCTATTTTATTACAATACACATTACTACATAATGTGTGGGTGTAGCAGCGCAATAATACTAACTAGGAGGGTTCTTTCAATATTAAAATTTATTCGGGAGGGGAGATTAATTAGGCAAAAGAAGGCGGGGCTTAGCTGCGAGGAAGGTACGGACAAGAGGAGGCGGGGCTTATTTAGGAAGGTACCGCCAAGAGAAGGTGGAGCTTAGCTTGGAGGGAAGTACCGGCTTGAGAAAGAGGCGGAGCTTAGCTTGGAGGGCGGTGTTCTACATAGGAGGGGGCATTCCGTAATTTGAATTTAGGGGGGTGTGAGGCGGTCTTTTTCAAAGGAATTCCAAATTTTCAATTTAAAATTTTTAAAAAATTGAAGGGGGGCATGTCCTTAAGGCGGCATAGATCAAACAATCGCCCCCTCATTACAATTAAAATTGATTGATAACTTATCAATCAAATCTGATTAGCTGTCATTCTGATAGCTGTAAATCAAAATTTGATTGACAGCCTCCTCCGTACCCGTACCGGGAGGGTCCAGAACCCCCATTTCCTTACTACTTGCGTGGTAACGCAAACTCATCATGGGTTGCGTAACGGCAGCTACCAAAGTAGGTAGTTAAGCGGCTGACATCGCTTCACTAAGACGTGGTGTGCTTTCAGACTTCAAAGTCACCTAGTTTCGACTTTCGACACTCTGATAAACAATTTATGAAACATAGTTGTGACACGTTTCGTCATATTTGTCATCTGTATACGAAATTCGCTACCACTTCTCAGACATTGTAAAGCAGTGTATTCGAATGTGTACGTATTCATTATGCGTTGAAGGCTGAGATCTAAGATTAACACGTAACATGAACACACACGCACACATATACAATGCATCTTTGCGACCTAGCAGTTTGACAGTGAAAGATTACACAGTGAGAAACATATACGTGCTAAATTGACATGTTGTAATATAGAATATACGCGGCGGCTGAGGCCGCCGCGTAAAAACTTGTAGTCTAAAAAATACGCACAGCTGTTGAAAAATCCGATGAACAAGTCAGTGAAAATTTTGGGTTCTGATAATGGCATAAAATTTATAATCAGCAAGTTTTGGGATTTTTGTTCTGAACAACGAATGGTCACCAGTTAGTTGAGCTTAACACTCTGGAGCATGCTGTGTGGCTGTACAACTTTAGTAGTAGGGTTCAGCTGTGTGGCTGTAGAGCTTTAGTAGTAGTGTTTGTGAGTTTGTGACCGGCCACGTAAGCCGGCAGTCGGGCCTGCGAAAATTAGTGGAAAACAAAGTCATCCTAGTCCGGAGTGTCATTTCGGCTTTGCCTGACACTCTGTTATGTCGGCCTAATTTGTTCGCTTGGTCGAATATGGCTGACTGGCCGGTGTTGTTAGCCGGCCGGCCAGTAGGCCGGCCTGCCGAAAGTTCCGGTAGGTCGCAAAGCTGGGCGAGCTCGACTCAAGCCTGACAAGAAAGCTCTGGGTTGAAGCAATCTCAACAGCAGCCTTAGGGCTACATAAGGCATTGAATTTCCACTACTGGCGTTCCTTGAATGACCCGTCATGAAGCATTACTTGGAAAAAAACCGAACTTAATCCATTTGCAAGCCTTTGGATGTTAAGCGTTGGTTCACTCAAACGGCGAAAATTTTAGCCTATGAGTGACCTAAGCAAGTTATTAGGCTATGCTGAGCCTGGCGATTGGTTACTGGAAACCATTAAAGGCAGCATCATCGTCAGTGGAGATGTAAAGTTTTTCTTCACCTAAAAAATCAAACTTACCGGAAAATGGCATAAATAGTGAATAAACGACAGTGCCTAAATAAAACTATTTCTTCTGTTCACGCGTGTGCCATTGAGTTTCTAAAAGCATTTATTGAAGCAACCAGCGGACCCTATACAGAAAAGTGGATGGAAGCAAAAAGTGAGTGTTGATCGCTGATGGAAACAGGAACTCGGGAATTGGTAGAACTCCCCAAAAACCGCCAACCCATCAGTTGCAAGTGGATAATTGTCGTGAAGGCTAATGGGAGCATTGACCGCTTCAAAGCTGGCTTGGTGGCAGGAGGGTTTTTTCAAGAGTACGGCGTCGACTATGAACAAACATTTGCTCCAGAATTTTAGTAATGGCAATGGCAAGCGACTGAGTCAACGTAGATGTTCAGCAGATTTACATCAAAACTCTTTTGAACAGTAGGCTCGATGAAGAATTTTACTTGAAATCTAAAGAAGAACATTTAGTGTGTCGTTTATACGGCTTGAAACAGGCTGCTCGTTGTTGAAACAAAACTATTAATAACCGTCTGAGATTCTAAAACTTCAAACATAGTTTGTCAGATCACTGTATTTATTTTCGTACAACCAATGAAGTCATATACCCATTTTCTGAAACTTCAGTCCCTGCGTTTGAAGCTATTGCAAAAGTGTCGAAGTGGTAGTTTGTGACGTAGGTGCTAATAAACGATCAGCTAAAGAGGGGAAGTGGAGCAAATACTGACAATTGTCAATGATGGGAGAGCAAAGTAAACGAAATGATGACAAGAAACGGCAACAAAAATGACATTAAAGATCTTAATTCCTGACGAGCTTAAGTTAAATCTCTTCGCTTAAGAACAGAAATTTACAGACGTTAGACGACAGTGACGGGAAACGTTAATGGCATGATTACATAAATGTCTGGCGAGGATTCGCAAGCCTGGGTGGCAGAGTCTAGTATATATGACAACGCCGATGACCAGACAACATCAAATTTTGATTATTCCTTACCCTTTTTAGAACCCAGTTCACTGAGCCTACAAGATCAATGAATTACGCGCTTTACGCGCGTGGACAGTACCGGCAAGAGCACAACGAAAAGCAGCCTTTATTCGGCAGCGCAACAACCCAGACTGAGCTGGCCATAGACAACTGAATATACGTACACGTATATGCAAATTAGTTAGGGAATTAGTTTGACCGTCCCCCATAGTGTATTCACACTTTGCAGTACAGTTAATATCGTTTCGTCACAAATGAAAACAATGGGAAAAGCAAGAGACAATGCCTATTAGGCATAAACAACACTCTAATTGTCACAAAAGTATGTAAAAAATATTATCTTGTCACAGTCATATAAACTGCTATTACATTACCGATTAGGGTAGCTAGCAGCTACATTACCACTCCATTTTGAAAATTGTTTGAAATTGTTTTTTGTGAAGCTGGTGCTTGGTCAGATGCTTCAAAGTCATCAAGTAATTAACTGCTGCATTATTCCTTGTTTTGGCACATGTTGGTCGCATATCATTTTTTTGTAAACCTTTCAGTTTAACTAATGTTCTAATGGAAAGTATGTTTCAATCTTTTTAGGGACAACTGAATCAATAGGTTGGGGGACATATCTGCAGAAAACACCAGAAGTGGATGTTACCACCGTGACTGTTAAGAATCACTATTTTAGATAAAACGATATGTTAAGGGGGTAAACCTGTTTAGGGATTTTACTTTTCTACCAAATTTTAATATGCGAGTGGACAATTTGCTTGTAATGCTGACAAAATGTAGTAAAAAATTTAGTTTTCCGTTTGTTGATATTGATACTTTATGTAAAAGCTCTCAGCAAAAAACGTTGGAATTAATTAGCAAAAAGTGCGTCTGGAAAATTCTGGCATCCTGTTGAAAAACCTTGATTTATATAATGGGGTTTTATATTCATGTTGAATGTAAATCATGATGAAATAAACCAGGTTTAGCGACATCCATGGTTTTGTTTCATTTACAACTGCCCAAGAAGTTGTCATTTAGGTGATTTACTTTCAAAGTCTAGCTTCAAATAAGCAATGAATAACACAAGTGACATTAACGAAACTGATATTCAACCGTTATCGCACGTGTGGAGAATATTTACTGCGGCTCACATAATATACTGCATTGAAGGAATTTTTCAAGTTTGGGGCAACTGCTTAATAATTTTGGCAATTTCAACTAACAAAAAACTGCATAATAAAGACTACTGTTTACCGTTTTTATTGGCATTTCCTGATTTTCTAATGGGATGTGGACAACTATCCGCAGGAATTAGACGTCTATATTTGATTTTTACTAGACAGCATCTGGATTTGGTTTCCAAATGGTTCTGTCGGCTAACAATTCACGAACTCTTCTGGGTTTTTGGAGTTTTTAATGCCCCAGCAATGTTAATGTTAATCTCAATGGATCGATGCATAGCTTGCTATAGTCCAGTTTACTACATGAAAATCACTGCGGGGAAAATAATTTTTGCTGGCGGAATGGTTTACGTCGGAAGCACTTTGATTTCAACTGGAATGATTTTCGAGTCTTACATGCAGCCGCGAATTTTGAAATTTCCCAAGCTTTGCTATTCTGCGTATTCATATACTCGTACTTCTTTTTTATTCGCTTTGTGCTACCAAAATTTATTTGCTGTAGTGAGTGCAGTAATCTATATTGTTGCTTTAGGCTTCATGATTTGCAAAAAGGAAGAGGTTAGCTCTGATTTAATGAAACGATATCGCGAACGACAAATTCGCGTGACGAAAACCTTAGTTTATGTTGTTTTAAGCTCCTTTTGGTTTCAAATTTTACCCACAATTTGCCGAGTAATAATAGTATCCCATTACGTCGGCTCTTGGCGAATCGTAATTAATTCAGTTCTTTGGGTAGTAATTAATTTGAATTATTCTAATAATATTCTAATATATTTTGTAAAAAACTTAGAAATGCGACGAACAATACTAAAACTTTGTGCATGTCACAACTTAAGCTTTATCAAAAATTGTTTAAATAAGGTTACACCTAATATTTACTAGTTTTGAGCATACATACAGAAAAGCTTAAATAACATATTAAGTTTTAGTTTAACGGGTGAGGGTTGGAATTCAAAGCAATGCTTCAAAAGTTGTTTAAGTAAGCAAGGGTTACCTAAATCTGAAACCTTAGTCTATAATGTTATAATATGGATGGGAAGCCAACTTACCAGTTGCGGTTTCAAAGTTAAACGTTGTCATATTTTTGTATCTACACTATGTTTATCGCTGATGAATGGACCTTAAAAGTAAATCAGTCACAAATTAGAAACAACCGCAACAAAACATAAAACGTGTTCATGTAAATGATATATAAGGTCTAGTTTTTGGCTGATGGATGTTTTGACACTTTGATTATGTGTTTGCTCCAAGCAAGAGTACATAATAGGAAGAGTATGACACTCTTCCTATTATGCCTAGCAGCGCGCGTCCAATGCGCAGCGCGAAATAGGCCTTTTATGTACGGTTTTGAGGGGGGGGGGTACCCCCCCCTCAACTGAAGACCCCGTACTCAACTGAGGGGGGGGTACCCCCTACTCAGTTCGATACCCCGTGCTCAACTGAGGGGGGGTACCCCCCCCCCTCAACTCAGTACCCCGTCTTCAGTTGAGGGGGGGTACCCCCCCTCATTTCAAGACACTGACAAAGTCTTTGCGCTACCCCCCCCCCTCAGTGCAGTACCCCGTCTTCAGTTGAGGGGGGGGGTACCCCCCCCTCAGTTCAGCACATCGACAAAAGTCCTTGTCAGTGTCTTGAAATGAGGGGGGGTACCCCCCCCCTCAGTTGAGCACGGGGTCTTCAGTTGAGGGGGGGGGTACCCCCCCCCTCAAAACCGTACATAAACGGGCTATTTCGCGCTGCGCATTGGACGCACGCCCGTAGGCATAATAGGAAGAGTGTCATACTCTTCCTATTATGTACTCTTGCTCCAAGTAAACCATGTTTTGTGATATACAGCACAAACCAGATATAGATATGTATGCTCGAAGTGCACGCGTGCAGACGTGACGTAATTTTTACGTCACTTTGTTGCAATCGAATCTTTCAGCAGTCAAAGGCATAATGTGCTCAAAATTTGTGCAGATATCGTGCAGATAACTACAATGACCCAGGATTGCTGACAAATTTGAAATTGATATTGGCCGAGGCTGAGTATGTGTTCGCATTGTCTTTGAGAATATCACATCACATTATATCTTTCTTAGTATACTTGTTAATGCAATTGTATAACATTGTAGTAATTATTATATTATTTAAATAGACTGTTTCTTTTGTCTTCGCTCATGAAATCCAATAAGGATACACAAATCCCAAATTACACTAACTCTCAAGGTGAAATATGTCTAAAGTACCTAGGTATTTTTTAATTTCAAAGAAATCACTCAACAGCCTTTGTTTACTTTTATCTATTGCCTGACGGAGCAACTTTTCCGCGCATTTTCTTTTCGTGAGCCACCAATACTGCTTCGTGAGCCACCGATTTTTGCGTCGTGGGCTACTTCAAAACGTTCTGGGGGGTAAAGCACCTGTCTGGGGGGGGGGGGTAGATGATGCCTACTGGGGGGGGGGGGGGGGTAAAAACCCCCCCCCCCCCAAACCCCCCCACGCCCATGTATGGTCACAAGCAAGAATTAATCGCAGCTTAGGCACAGAAAAAAGCATAAGAACTCTGCGGAAGAATGATTCAAAATTCAATTCTTCATATGGACAAAAACAAACCTTAAGGACAAGGACAGTCCGTAAGAACAAGTATGAAGCGGGCCTTAGATAGCATTTCAGTTGGGCTCGGGCGTACGGTCAATTCTGCCGTGTGATCACTCGCCTTCAGGCGTAAATTCCAAGAGCCGTTTGCGTTTAACAGCGATGTAATTTAACCAACAACCTTAAACTAATTTTATCAAATATAGGTAAAGCAGAGTCCAAATAAAGAAAAAAATTAACATTAAACTTTAGGCTTGTTTGCTGTGAAAAACGGCTAGCGGTAAGACTCCCATTTTTTTCTTGAAAATTGCGTTTCGAAAAGAAGTTGTTTGTACGTGATACACGTGACGAATATGAATAAATCTACATTTTTTTGCGAGAGCTTCACAAGAGGTGTCCTAATGATATTTTTCTAATTTCCCGTGAGAAATTCAAACAATAATTTATATTAATTTTATTGTTATAAATTCATTATTTTCACAGGCATAAGGTTAAAAAACGATGAATATTGCCTCTGCTGACAAACTGATTCAACATTTTCTGCTGAAAGTGTTTCTTATTAACTCTTGATTAAGTAGAGTGATAAGCAGTGATATACATACGCGTTTAAAATTTTGGACGCTTTTTTTCATTTTGGCGCTTTGGAAATTCCTTAAAGACGACATCTATTTATTGAAAAAGCTTCAATTTATCATCGAATTGTGATAACCGTAATGTTAACCTTGAATTCTATTATTGGTATTTTTTATGTAATATTTGGTGTCACTGGAATGTTTTTAAATATTCTTGTCGGTTTTATTTACACTTTCTCCTCTGAATTTCGTAAGCCGCCATTTTTTCTGATGGCAACTCTCTGTTTTTGTGACTTTATTGAACTTTCGACAATTGGATTATATTCTGGATTAAGATTGCTATTTAATCCGCTTGCGGTAATCCCAACGGATTATCAGATCGGAATTCTAAGTTTACTAATGTGGTGGGCAGGCGCATATTTGTTTGCCTTAATTTCTTTCAACCGATTTGTGGCTATAAAATATTGGATGAAATCTCAATACATTTTTTCAAAGTTGAGAACATCTCTATTAATTTTTCTACCACTTTCGTGTATCGTAGCTTTTGGGCTGTGCTACTATAATTTCGTCTCGAAGAATATGCTTGTTTGGAAAAGCTCTTATTTTACTTATTCCTTCAATAACAAACCGTTGACAATTTTGAATGCAGTTTATATCTCTGTATGTCTTATAACACAAACAACACTCAATACTCTCACTGTCAAAGCTACGAGGGGCAATACTGAAATGTCACGGGTCCGTTTAAGACAGGAGTACAAGCTCAATGTTCAATGTTGGTTAACTTCAGCTGTTTTTTGCGCAACTACTTTCATGTATCAAGGTTTTTTTGCAGTTACTAATTTGGCAGAAATGGTAGTGAGCCCTAATATTTGGCTGGTGACTCAGGTTGTGTGGATGCTGAATCACTCTATCAATCCTGTCATATACTTTGCACTGAATACTCCACTCCGATTGAAAACTTTGAACAAACTGAAACGATTGTTTGAAAGCTTTCTGTGGTTAAAATGTAACAACCGAATCTCAGAATCTCATTCAAATCAAAAAGAACAAAGTTAAGGCCGTTGATTCATTCATGATTGTTGCTGAATATTACATTTAATTTATCACATTACTGATATTCAATGATGATATGATTTGATCATGATATTACATGTGTGTATTTAAGCGGTGAGCTTTCTCAGGTTGTGATCAGTCGCCTACCTGACTGCGTACTAGGCAGAATAAGAAAAAGCGCAACGGACAAGGTATCAGGTTTATTGACGCAGAAATAGACAAGCACAGGGCATGAGTGCAAAAAGAGAACAGTAAGGACAATCAGAGGAACACAATAGGACGCAACTTACACAGTTAAGCCCGGTTCATATTCGTCCTTATCTTTGTACCTATTAATTTGTCCATAAGCAGTTTCAAAAAATATACATGGCCAAATGAGCCCTTTTTTTGAACACAAAAAGTTCATGTCAAGTAAAACTCGTATGCAAAAAGTTATACGCAACGATTTGGCCAAACTCGCACAATAGCTGACCCTTTTTTCCCTCTCCCTGTGTTCTTGAGGACAAGTATGAACCGGGCTTAAGGACTACAACAGTAAGGACTCCACTGATAGTCTGATCGTATCAAATAGAATATTAGCTACAGAAACAGCGGGACTCTACGCAGATGTACAATTGGATTGAGTGTGTTGCACTTGCTGATGCAACTGGAGTTATGTACCTCGTCATACTTTACACATGTACATTTTTTGTGGAGTTCAATGATGTGCTGCATTTCTCTACAGAAATTAGTTTTTCTTACATACATGGGACTGACTGAATTCATATTCAACAGATATTCTACTCACATGACGGTTTCTCACTTTATATTTGTTTTGCCCAACGTAAATTGCACGTCTGACGTGTATTCGCTGTGACAAAATTGTGCGTGTGTTTGTGAGTAATTTTTCAGTTATGTGTGATTGTGTGTAGCTGGCCCAGGCCCATATGTAGCTTCGTTTTGATGTTGCTAGCTAGCATACTATAATGCCAAAATGACCAAATTAGGGCATTATTTTCATAGTTTTTAAAGCCCTAAACATGAATTTTTTATTGACTGACGCTTAAAGTATTGAAAACTAGGTAATGAATTGCATTACTTCCAGAATTATTCAAAACGAGCAGCAAACAAAGAGCAAAGGTTGTCCCAAAACGAAGTAAGACGCACATTAATAGTACACAGTTTTTAAAATATTCGAATGCAACTTTTTACCCTGAAAATCTTATTCATAATTTGGCATTACGGTTTTATTGGTACATACATAATTGGTCGAGTACGCGTGTATCAACTAACAAAGCAAATTTGTGCTCTAGGTTGGGTAAATTCAAGTCATTATGCACACATGAAGCTGCGGAAATATATGGCGCCGTCAACAAAAGGGGGGCGGGGTGCAACTTTTTTAAATAGTGGAACAAAAAATTTGGAGACGGATCGGGGGAAGGAATCGGAACTGCTATGTGTAAGATTGTACAAGTGCAATTTTTCATGGTTATATACTGGCTGTAAGCAAACCCTATGGGTGGATTTCACAAAGGTGGTTTTACTAAACCATGGTTTTACGTACGTTTTTTATATGATTTGCACATAATTTCATTACGAAATATCTCCTGAATCGTTACGAGTTTCTTAGATTTTTTTAAACCATGGTTTTAGCTCAGCTGAAATTTCAGCAAAACAGAGACCTGCTGCGTAGCAGGTTTCAAAATTCAACTGCGCTAAAACCATGGTTTAGGAAAATCCACGAAATTCGTAACGAATCAGGAGATTTTTCGTAATGAAATTATGTGCAAATCATATAAAAACGTACGTAAAACCATGGTTTAGTAAAACCATATTTGTGAAATCCACCCTATGTTTTTCGGCGAGGGTTGGTAAACCCTACCATTGCAGGCAAACCACGAATTCTTGTGTGTGGGTTAGAATGAGGTAGAATTGGAGGCTGAAACTGAAGAAATCGAAGACAATGAAACAGGACTGGCTAATACCCAGAATTCAGTTATTTCCATAGCCTACGCCGGGCTTTCGTGGAGCCTGCCCTACCTACATATAAAAACTGAGACAATTCTTAAAATTATTGTGAGAAGCAGTGGTATTGTATATGCGATGACATGAACTCAATAAGTCAATAAGCAAAATGTTCGTAATCGAAAATGTTCCTCATCAAAAATGTTTGTCATCAAAACTTTAGGCGTAATCAAAACTTTTTCAACGACGAACATAACACCGAACTATATATAACTAATGTTTGTCATCGAAATGTTCGTAATCAAAAATGTTCGTCATATAAAGTTTGTCATCGAAATTGCTCGCGTTGACAATTATTTCACCAAGGAGCTTTGGTCCTTTAGAACATTATTATGTTCTATGTAGAACGGCGAAATTTATATTTACAATTTATTTCAACGGCGAACAAATGTATAGCTTTCCCCCTTATCCAAAATGGATTTAGCGGATTTGATTTAGCGGATTTGATTTAGCGGATTTAGCGCTGCTAAATCTGTTATCCAAAATTCCAGGATTTAGCCGATTTAGCGGATTCAGCGCGCGCCTAGATCCGATAAATCCAATAAATTCAAACAATTTTGGATAAGCGGTTTAACTGAATCTGCTAAATCTGCTAAATCGTAAATCTGCTAAATCCGCTAAATCTATGAATTTTGGATAACACTTTCAGACTGTTGTACTGCACAACTTGACTTTGCGCATTTGGTTCACTGACCATTTTCGCCTGTAACTTTAGTTACGCGCAACCGTTTTGAGCGTTCAATACACCAATCGAAAGCTCTGAAATGGCACTTTTTAGTCATGTAATTTTAATGAATTTTTGGATTAGTTTTGAATAAACTTTCAGATTGTTTTACTGCCCAATTTTATTTTGCCCATTGGAGCTCCGTCCCTTTTAATTTCGGTTGTAAGTTCGGGCATGTGCAACGGTTTTGAATGTTCAATACACCAATTTAAAGCTCAAAACTTCAGTTTTTATGTATGTTAGGTTCTTTATATTTTTTGCCTGAGTTTAAACAAGTAGGCCCCAAAAGGGGCAATGTTCCTTCCCCGGTGTCTACCTTTCAAGTTTAATTGAATTGTATTTACTGTACGTTACGGCTACACTGCGTAACTTAGGTACTTACCCTATTACCTAGCTTATTCTAAATTGCACTGCGTATCCTAAACTATGTACCACCTACTTTCTTAAACTATCCTAACTACGTATATACATTTACAAAAAAGTGCTGCAGGATGTTAAGCATCCCGCTGCAGCGAGCCATTCGGCCCCAATTACGCTTTTGATCTGAGCTGAGCACATCAGCTCCAAGAAGCGATAAACAGTGTTATCCAGGGTCTCTTATATAGTCCTGGTGAAACATTACGGTGCCGAGGCTGAAAAAGTTACACCAAAACACTCTACATCGATTATTTATTTTCATGGATATACGCAGACAAAAATCAGCAGCCAACTCCCAGGCTGAAAACACACACAAAACATACAGGCTATGCAGCCTGCTCAGCAGCGTTTAACGCTGCGAACAGTTAGTTTCAAAACAATAGGTCCTTCTCTAGAAGGAACAAAAAACAGCCGGTTTGTAAGACAGCTTTGATAACAGCAACTTTTTAGTTGTCAGCATGGCGCTCCAGGCCAAGAATTACATCATGAAATCTTAACGCTTACTGAATATATACATATACGCGTTTTACGGCGCGGGTTGGGTCGCGGGTTACCCACGAGTGTCGAGCCGCGGGTTGGGTTGGGTTGCGGGTCGAAAATTCTGACCCGCGTCCACCCCTGAGTATAATATTAACTTCAGATTCAGAACGACAGTCCAGTTCTTCTGCCTGAAGTGAATAAGCGCAGGCATAAGCGCTCGTCGGAATCGGTTAACCTGTTTGAGTTTTTTACATTCTACCAAGAGTTCGTAATAGCAATAGTACAAACTAGGGAGAGTATGACACTCTCCCTATTATGCCTGGCAGCGCGCAATCAACGCGGAGCGAAAAAGCCCGTTTATGTACGGTTTTGAAGGGGGGTACCCCTTCCTCAACTGAGGGGGGGGTGCCTGTCACGGATAAAAGTGTCTCCCCTAAAATTTGTCCCCCCGGACACTTTTATCTAGATAAAAGTGTCTCCCCGGACACTATTATCTGGATAAAAGTGTCCCCCTTTGGATGAATGTGTCCCCCCTATACGACACTTTTATCTGGATAATAGTGTCTCCCTTTTATCTGAATAAAAGTGTCCCCCCGGACAGTTTTATCTAGATAAAAGTGTCCCCCACCACAAAATTGGCGTTGATGGTTCAGGTTCAGCTTCTGGTTAGGTTTAGGTTTAACTTATGGTTCAGGTGCGCCTTCTGGTTCAAGTACAAGTTCTGGTTCAGATGCGACTTCTGGTTCAGGTTCAAGTTCTGGTTCAGGTTCAGGTTCTGGATGCACACATGATAAACTGAAGTTGCACCTGAACCGTAAATGGTTCAGGTGCAACTTGACCTAAACCAAACCTAAACCTGAACCAGAAGCTGAACCAGAACCATTAACGGCAATTTTAGTGGGGGGACACTTTTATCCGAATAAAAGTGTCCGGGGGGATACTTTTATCCAGATAAAACTGTCCGGGGGGACACTTTTATCCAGATAAAACTGTCCGGGGGGGACAGTTTTGTCCAGATAAAACTGTCCGGGGGGACACTTTTATCCAGATAAAAGTGTCCGGGAGGGGGGACACATTTATCCAAAGGGGGACACTTTTATCTAGATAATAGTGTCCGGGGGGACACTCTTATCCAGATAAAAGTGTCCAGGGGGACACTTTTAACTAGATAAAAGTGTTCGGGGGGACAAACTTTAGGGGGGACACTTTTATCCGTGACATGCCCACCCCTCAGTTTTATAACCCGTGCTCAACTGAGGGGGGTTTTGAGATGTGTTAAAATGCACTTACTTGCGATTTTAACGCAAAAAGCGACATATTTCAGCATTTTTCGGTCAAAAAACAATGCTAATTTCGACTACAGCAGCATCAAACGTAAAATAGGAGCTTAAAACACTGTAAATTATGAACTCAGTCAACACACTGAAAAATATTAAAAATAAAATGATGACTAGCGACGTTTCAGAAACTAGAAAATCAGCAAATTTTCCAAAATTCTCTGACATTCCTGCAAATTTACTAAAAGTAATTTTCGTAACAATAAAACAGCTAAAACGATACAATAAAGTAAACAGTGTATTAAGCAAATACATAGTGCACAATGCAACTATATATATGCACATTGCACATGCACATGCTTTCATACAAGATAAAGGCAAGGAACACAAAGCCACAGAGTTGCAGGGGTCTAGGGGCGTCAGCCCCCCAAAAAAATTGGAAATTTTTAGATTTTTTGGCCAAATTTGGTCAATTAAAGACGTATCGGAAATTTTTTCGGCCGGACCCTAAAAACCAAAGGGGGAACCTTGTGTACCTACAATTTCAGTTGGAAAAATTTCGGGGGGGGGGAGATTCCCCCATTGACGGCAGGGGAAGACTACCCCCTGCCGTCACCTACATTTTACCTACATATTAATTGCATTGCTGGCTTGCTTCTTTCAATATACCTACTTGCTTTGCAATTTCCGCCGTTACGGTAAAAAAATCAACAAAAACATCGGAAAACATCAAAATTTATAAAACTAAAACAAATTATCTGACTGTGATCCCATATTCGTAACATTCAGTCAATGTACAAAAAATTAACTAAAACAAAAAACTTAATTTGCTCAAACAGTCGTTTCTAATTTGTAAATCAGGTTGCTGACTTGTGCCGAGTCGACACATTTCAGGCGAGCGGACGTGAAAAAGTTTATCCGTTGGACTACCACAATTGCCCTGGTTTTCCACTTTATAGGGATTTATATATGTACTCTAGTAGTGTTACAACTTTACAAGAATTTAATGATATAGATTTTTAACGCAAAGAACTGAGGAAAAGCTCAGAAAATAGGATAATAATACCAACACAATAAAAATTATTGCACTTTTGTCACTAGTAGGCTTGTCATTTTGGGATCGGTATTGGCTCGGATCGCGTGCAATGTCCACAGTCCGCCCCATTTTGCCTACTGAGTACTGAGCAAGGAAGCACACCTTTCACATAATATTCGCTATATATAATGAAGATTTATGATTTGTATGTGGCGCGCACTTTCATTGCAGTCGTTTTGTTTCAAAAAATTTGGAAAATAACTTCAATGATTGAATTATAAAATAGTTTAGGCCGTATTTTTAAACGGCAATGAAGTGCAACTTTTGAAAATCTACATCATTAAAAAGCCTAATTTATGAGCTTTCGAATGATGTATTGCACACCCAAAACGGTTAAGGCAGTCTAAAGTTATAAACGAAAACGCGAGGGCCACCCAAATGCCAAATCCGATAAATCCTCGTAAATTTACGAGGATTTAACTCGGCTATAAAATGCGTGTAATTTTAAATCCACGGATTTAGCGGATTCAAAAAAATGAATTTTGAATAAGGATTTAGGATTTAGGATTTAATTTAAATCCGCCAGCATGCTAAATCCGAAGCTAATTTTGGATTAGGATCGGATTTAGCGCAAGCTGAATCTGATAAATCGGCTAAATCCAGCAGGCAAGTTAAATCCTATTGCAAATCGACTACACTTTAATAAGCAGGTGGCAGCATACAGTGTAGGAACAGATCACAGTCTGCAGTCATCAGTCAGTATACAACATATCTCCCTCTCAAGTACAAGACATCCAATACAAGTGACCTAGTAAAATATTTTTTTGTCTAAATATTTTTTTTTTGGTTTATTTTCTAGTTGTGGTTTCTTTCATTTTCTGTATTTTTGACGTTCATAATCCAAGGGTAACTGTCTGCGAATTTGGCGTCGTGTGCGAGTAGGGTAAATTCTTTGTGGTTGCTGCGGATCTTGAAGCTGTTGTGGTTCCTGCTGATTTTGTCTAGGCCGCACTCCAAGTGGTATCTGGTCAGGGTCTTGTGCATTTCGTTGTGCTGCTGTGGGTGACCACATCCAAAATGGATCAAGTGCTTCAAATGGCGAAGTTTCGATTCTTGTCTTTTTCTTTCGAAGTTGATTACTATGTCTCACGCATACCACCCCCGACTCTAAACGAACGTCAAACACGTTCTTTCCTTTGCAGTTTATTATTTCGCCATTTAGCCAACGGGGACCATTACCGTAGTTAAAAACCCAAACTTGCTGATTTGGATAAAATTTACTGTCGATACCTATACGATTTGGGCTCGCTTGACGAATATTCAAGTTATCTAAGCGTGTGCGTAAATTGCGTCCGAATACTTTCTCGGAAGGGGAACTGGAGAGGTTACCTTGGGGGCTTGACCGATATGATAACAGAAACTTTTGCAGGCGTTTTCGTGGACAAGACACGTTGCGGGAAAGTTTTTCCATAGAACGTTTAAAAGTTTGCACTAGTCGCTCAATTACGCCGTTGGAGGCTGGATGATAGGGTGGTGTGAACAAATGCTGTATACCATTTTTAGTGCAAAAGTCTGCAATATCATGCGATGCAAAAGGTGGTCCATTGTCTTTCACAAACTTTTTTGGCATACCGAAGCGAGAAAAAATTGAACTAAGGGCCAAAATCACAGATGACGCATTAGTGGTTTTCATTTCTAGTATTTCAGGCCAATTTGAGTAGGAATCAATCAGTAACAACCACGTTTTGCCTTCAAAGTGTGCAAAATCAGCGTGCACACGATCCCAAAAATACAGTGACGGTGTCCATTGGTTGCCTAGCTCTTTTGCAGGTTTTGCCAAGGACTGTTGACAATCATAACATGTTGAAACAAAGGCTTCAATTTGGTTATTTAGACCAGGCCACCAGACTAAGGTTTTTGCTATAGCTTTCATTCGACTAGATCCAGGATGGCCATCGTGAAGCAATTTTAGGACTGATTCTCGTAGCGCTGAAGGAACGATGACGCGCGTGTTCCAGGTAAGGCATTCTTGTTCAATTGTTATTTGGTCTCTGATTTGAAAGTACGGATACAAATCTTTGTTTCGGTTTGATAGCTTTTCAGGCCAACCATTCTGAACAAATTTCTTAATCATCATTAATGCAACATCAGTATTTGTTTCTGTGGCGACTAAGGACAGATTCACAGGATTTGAGTCTTGCGCAAATGCCAAATTCAACAGCGAAATGGTATCAGATTCATAAACAAAAGGAGCGCGGGAAAGCGCATCTGCGTTGCCATGGTTTTTTGTAGAGCAAAATTCAATTTTGTAAGTAAATGCTTGCAAGTATACACACCAGCGCTGTAGTCGAGCACTCGCAACGGCAGGTATCGCAGACCTTGGACCAATAATAGACAAAAGCGGCTTATGATCGGTACGCAGTGTATACTGACGACCAAACAAATACTGATAAAACTTTTTGTGGCCAAAAATTATGGAAAGGCTTTCTTTATCTAACTGACTGTAGTTCTTTTCAGATGTCGTTAGGGATCTGGAGGCATAGGCAATGGGTCGTTCGGTACCATCTGCAAACTTGTGAGCTAAAACAGCTCCAAGTCCATACGACGAAGCATCACACGCTAAAATCAGTTCTTGATCAGGATTATAGTGAACTAAAGTTTCCATTGAACCTAGCGCCGAGCGAATCATTGTCAGCGCTTTTCTGTGTAAATCCAGTAATTCAAATGATTTCACGTCTTTGCGCAGTAGCTGGTTTAAGGGAGCAGCCAAATTAGCTAAATTGGGCAAAAATTGTCCGTAATAGTTTACAATACCGAGAAATGAGCGAAGCTCGGAAACGCTTTTTGGGTCCGGTGCCGAAACAATACAGTCAACTTTATCTTTAACAGGCCGCATACCCTTGCTGTCTATAATTACTCCCAAGTACTGTATGCTTGGTTGTAAAAATGCGCATTTTTCTAAATTCAATTTGACACCGTTTGCTGCTAAAATTTCAAAAACTTTGCGCAAATTTTCAATATGGGCTTCTTGGGTGACGCCAGTTATTGCAATGTCATCCAGAAGCACTGAAACATGATCCAGACCTTCTAGCATCTGACTCATCTTCTTTTGAAAAAGCGCAGGTGCAGACGCGACACCAAACGCCAGACGCTTGACTTTAAATGGGCCTTTGTGGGTGCTTATTGTGCACAGCATCTGGCTTTTGTCCTCCAAGGGCACTTGAAGGTAAGCTTGCCGCATATCCAGTTTCGAGAATTCTTTTCCTCCGCTCAGCTTTGCAAATAACTCTTCTTTTCTGGGCAGCGGGTACTTTTCGATTTCAAGCCAAGGGTTTATAGTAACTTTGTAATCCCCACAAAGCCGCAACGATCCGTTAGGTTTGAGGATCGGTACAACGGGTGATCCCCAATCAGAGTAGCGTACTGGTGCTATAATGTCCTCGTTTTGTAGCCGCGTCAGCTCATCCTCAATTTTATTTCGCAGAGCAAAAGCAAAGGGACGGGGCTTGCAAAACTTTGGCTTCGCGTCGGGTTTCAGGTAAAGTTTAACTGGCGGTCCTCTCATTGGCTCAATGGACGGCTCAAACAGATTCTCGAACTGACAGACTAACTTTTTAACTGGTTTTGGCAATTTAGAAACTTCATCAACTTTATGGCACCTATTCATAATTAGTTGCCAATTCAATTTTAGTTTACCCAGCCAGTTACGGCCAAGCAATGAAGATCCGTGTACTCGTGCAATAACAACTGGTAGCTTTAAATTCTGCTGATTATGAGATACTGACACAGTTCGCTGTCCCAACACTGCTATCTGGTTTCCGCCATAACCAGTTAACCGCACTGTTGTAGGTTCAAGAGGCGGTTTACCCAGTTTGTCTTTCCAGTCAGATTCACTTATAATAGTCATGCCGGCACCGGTATCAATCTCCATTGCGACGGATTTTCCGTCTAGTTGCACATTCAAAATTAATGGAGCATTTACAGAGTTAACAGTATTGATATGATACAGTAATACATCGTCCGTGTCATTTTCAGCGCTTATTTCATGACATTCGTCTGCAGATTCAGTTTCAGTGTCATGCACAGTTTTTGCTTGTTGACGTCGGTTTCGTGGCACTCGGCGTGGGCCATCTCGCACGCCAGCAAAGTTGCCAGAGCTACGACAAACTTTAGCTAAGTGTCCAATCTTTTTACATTTGTGGCACTCGGCGGAATTGTACTGGCAATTATGAGCTAGATGTTCAGTGCTACCACAACGGTAACAGGCTCGAATACTTTGACGTCTAGTGTCCACAAACTCGTTTTTAGGTGGTGACCACTGTTTTTTTGCAACTCTATTAATGGATTGGTTAGTACGGTTAGCGCTGAGTTCTTGAGCTTGTCTTTTGGCAAGCTCCATTCCTTGAGCGATTTCAACTGCCCGTGAAAGTGTCAAATTCGACTCAGCCAATAAACGCTGCTGCGTTGAACTGTCAAGTAGACCACACACAAAGCGGTCACGAAGCATGTCATCTAGACAGTCTCCATAATCACAAAATTTGGCCAGTCGTTTTAAGTCAGCCAAAAAGTTTTCCAAAGTTTCCCCTTGTTGCTGGTTCCGACGGTTAAAACGAAAACGTTCAGCAATAGTTATGCGAATGGGACAATAGTGCTGATCCAATAACGTTCTGAGCTCATGGAACGTTTTGAGCCCAGGCTGATCCCCGCCGCAAAGATTCTTCAGCAGGGAATAGGTGTCTTTGCCAACTTTGGTCAAGAACACAGCCGTCTGTTTTCGTTCATCCACGTCGTTAGCAAAAAAGTATAGCTCCATTCTTTCAGCGTATGACGACCAATCGTCCTGATCCGGATTAAAAGGTTCGAAATTATCCAACTGCGCCATTATTGCAAATCGACTACACTTTAATAAGCAGGTGGCAGCATACAGTGTAGGAACAGATCACAGTCTGCAGTCATCAGTCAGTATACAACAACAACAAATCCAGCAGGCAAGTTAAATCCTAAACGCTTATCCAAAATGCAGGATTTAGCTAAATCCGGATCCGCTAAATCCATTTTGGATAAGGCCCTTTGTTAAATTGGCGTAAGATCTCGGGATTATTATTTAACGATGACACTTACTAAATTACTTATTTACATACATTACATTATTAGAACAAGTTGACAAACAAGACGCAAATGCAGACAACAGTTATGGGTTTATTGACAGGATATATTTACGGGTATCTGGATTACAGGTTATTACAGTGATATATAGAAGAAAAACTGACGTACAACAGATGCACAAATTAAGGAAAGTAAAAAATAGAAGCAAAAAAAGCAAGCCGTGAAGTAAGTGAGTTTGGCACAACTGGGTACCTTGTTTTCTTGCTGAAAGTTTAGCTCATTCTTCTAATAACGTAAAGAATTAAAGAATTAATTAATTGCAAACGTAACATTTCAACATTTGAGATTACGCTAGCCTACTTGTGGGCGGTGTAAAGACGCAAATTTGATCAAACTGGTAGATGATTAATTTATAATTGCTACCCGATAACAGTTCAGGTGTCTGCTTTCAGTCGGTTTCGGCAGCTCTCATCTGCTGCGCTGTCAAGTTGGCCAATGGGAAGAGTGTCACACTACCACTTGTTCTGTGATATACCCACTGCCGGTTTCGTAATTAGGAGTAGATTATTCAATGGTTATAGTTTTATCATTAATCACAACGTCTGAATATATCATATTAGAAAAATTATATCTACATAATAATGATCACAATTAAAAAAGATATAGATACTTTTGTTCTTACCGTAACGTAGAAACATTCCGCAAAATTCAAAGCACGAATTTTACGAAATTATAAAATTATAATTTGGATTGGCTGTGGTCATTGCACAACTTAATATGACTGAAAATAATGATAAAACCATATTTTTTCAAAAATTGTCAGTTAGACGATTGTTGACGCATACATTTAATACATAAACTGTTAATACCATGAGTGCATACTAGTGTCCTACTCTATATAGAAGAAGAGTGAGACAGTCTTCACTCTCCAGCCTGCCTGTGTTCTAGCAAAGGCAGATGCGCTCGTTATTTACTGTCCACTTGTTTAAGTATCGTTGAACATGTGCATGGATAATCAGAAAGGAGCTCCTATTCTAATTAGCCAGACCCTTAAGCCCGGGCTCCAAGCAGCAGTCACGTAACCATACCTAGCAACCACCGCAGACATGTCTTCTTGGGTGATGATTGGAAAGGTGAGGTCGGCTGTGTGCTGATTGGAGCAAGTACATAGGCGTCTGGCCAATAACAATATGAGTTCGCTTCTGATTGTCCATGTACATGTTTAACAAAACTTAAACATGTGGTCTGAAAACGACGAGCACATCTGCTTGCGCTAGAATACAGGCAGGAAGGAGAGTGTCTCACTCTTCTTCTACAAAAGTGACACTATTATGTACTCTTGTTAATACTAAGCTATAAATTGTGCAACATTACCGTAGACACCAAAAGTCTATAACACAATTTTGCATTTAGTTATTATTAGTAGTTAATTTCCGTTCAGCAATGAATATCATTTTCAGACAACCTAAAACATCAAAAAGTATGACAGTTATCGCTAATTATACCCATACAAATAACAAATCCATAATTAACAAGGTTTGTTATCCTGATGAAACAAGCTTACCTATAACATGAGCCAATGAAACTTTAGTTGCAAAGTATGCAGCTATTTTGCAACGTTTTTCGGTTAGTTTTCAAAGAAAGTTAACCAAAAAGTTTTCAATCATATCTTCGGGACGGTTAATTTCCCGTTGGACATTTTCACAAAAAAAGGTTGTATTGAAAAATGAAGTTCCGGATTAATTGTAGTGGATTATTCAGGCAAAGAAGATTAACTGTACCCCAATGCTTTTTTGAGACATTGGCAGTGCTTTGTTTTTGCAGCATCATCAGCATCATTGAACACTAGTTTTCTGCAATCCGCCCGCGCTTGGTCCATGTTCGACTCGATGACAACGCACCTGAAACAGTAATGGAAGGCTAGTCACTGATTGGCTTGTGCCGAACTGCAACAATCACAAGAACACTGCACAACCAAAGCCCGGTTCATGCTTGTCCTTTAGGACATAGGGACAGCAACAAGGACAAATTTCAAATTGTAGGAAATCCAGAGTTGGGCTGGATTTGTATTTACAGCCCTATGTCCGTTAAACCGGCAAAATGACGAAATGATGACGTCACAGGCCCTGGCTGATCCACTGCACTAGGCTGCTAGCGACGTCATTCTGCCGGCTGAACGGACATACGGACGAAAGTATGAATCGACCCTAATTATCTTGCATATTTTCCGAACACGATAGTTGTTTAGGTATCGCTTGTTGACAAAACGATAAAGACAAGTATGAACCGGGCCCGAACATAGCAATTTTTTTCATGAGCAAAACTTTGGGTCAATACCAGAGCACCGTTTCAATAAACTCACAGGCTCACAATGGTGAGATTTGTTACTGCTAAATCAATTGATTCGTAATGAATACACGTATAATTTCATTAGGAATCACCTGATTTTGCAGCCATATTCGTTACAGTTGTGCACTGTATTAAAAAAGCAGGCCTCAGTTTGTATGCAATCAATCAGCCAAAATAATTTTATCCAGTTTTACAAAGCAGCTGATGAAACTTTGTCATTGTCCATGTCCTTATTTCTTGTATAGCGAGCTCAATACCGTTTCTTTAACCATGATCAAAACTGTAACCCGAAATTACAATTTATGTTGTGAATGTCGCAGAAGCTACATACCTCAAGTTTGTGCATATTATATTCTAGGAATTGGACTACCATTTTTTATAATAAAGTCACGTACGGCCGAGGATGTTGCCTAAAATAATTTAAATTCTAGTTAGTGTTACAAAAGTGATTACAAAACTTGAATGTTAATCTAATCGCGAAATGTAATTCAAAAAGAGCCCCTTTACTGCTGGTGATTAGCGCAACGAATCGTTATTTTGGCAAAATCGCTATTTTGTCCTGTCTTTTTGCCTTTTCCTTCGTATTCATCGTCGCACTGATCTTTGCATATCATATATTTACGGAATTCCTGCAATATAACCCCGATTGCAATACAACTCATTAACCTCGACTTGCACCAAAATAGAATAGCTGCAGAATAGAATATTAAATACGCAATATTAAACAATATTAGAATACTAAACGCAGCCTGGACGTTATTTAACAGAACTAGCCTTGGACCACTGTTACGAACTATCAGGTGATTTTAGACCAAAGAGTTTTTGCTAAAGATGTAAGACAAACTCAAGACTGGGTCTAGAGTCTAGACCTGGTCTGTGAATTGTCATGTCAAACGGTATTCTGCAAGGCAGTCTCAGCGGAGTCTTGAAATTTACACTGTAGTTGTAGCGATTATAAAAACTTGTATGAAACTGTATGGTGCATGACAATACATTTACGCTGAGTAAAATGCATTTACTACTAGATATAATCATAGTTTTGCAATATAATTTTTAAAATTTTTCTCCATAATGCTGAGTAAAAAATAGAAGCTTATACATAGCATGTAATACCTATAGCCAGCGACAGTTTAAATTTGCCATTTTTCACAACATTCATTCACTCATTCGTACCACTGCAATAGGTGTCGACAAAATGATATTTATGTCAATTGTTAATTTACATTCGGTGTTTTTTCATGTTTCCGGATTCGGTAGAAGTATTTGTATGCTTTCGCAGGACGCCCCTTCGGAGGTGTGCGTCGTGGTGTCCTACCAGAATTAGCTGGTCATCTAAAAGTAAAAGCAATAGCAAATTTAACAAGGTTAACACCTAACAAAGAAGCGGATGTCGTGAAAATGACCAATTGATTTAAATTATAATTAGTTTATCAATAACTCATGACATTGACTATTGATTCATGCAAAACTTGCCCTAACAACCGCTCGTGCACAAAATCGTCTATCACAACATAAGATGCAGATGAGTTTCAATTTTTATCTAATCTGTCCAGGCAGTTTCAGAATATGGCACTAAGTTATCCGAAAACGCTGCACCAAAGAAGGACTCGAGTACTTTACCTGCCGCCACCTCAGTGGTGGCATGACTTTACATTGCTTTTGGGTTTTGTACTTATGTGGCGAGCATCGTTCATTATCTAACTATTGTTAAACTTTCAAGTCATATACAAAGTAAGCATAGACTTTTGTTAAAATATAAATAGAAGCCTTGAAATCTTTGGAATTATGTTGTTGAGTCATTTTTGCGCCGCATTGCACAACTAAGTTATCAAAACGTATCCAGCAGTCTGCACAGACAGTTAAAATGTATAACAAACTGTATCAAATAACCCGACTTTCCATTTGTTTTCATAGAGCAAAAATAAGACGTACAAGACATGGAAGCTGTAGTGTAGTGCTTAGCAGTCTCAACTTCGACACTGTCCAGAAGCGAAACTGGGGGCAAAACTATTGGGTTGACCATTAGCGCGATGCATGACAAACTCACGTATGCACTGACGTCTCATAGGTCGTTTCAAACAAAACACAAACACTGGGAGGAAAAAGGACAGATTCGAACTGAAGGCAAAAATCATTTAATGCTGCAACGAAAACAAAAATGTCCAGAAAGTGTCATTAACAAACATCATCTACCAATTCACATAGAAAACATTTAAACATTATAAACTGTGTAGCTAGCCCAAAAAGTCAGACTTGACAATAGAAAAAACACTTGGACAAAAACACTAATCGGACACGTGCTACACAACAACACATGTATACGCACCAGCCACACACACACACACTCGATTCCCGCCGCCTCCATTTATTTTTCCTGTTGTGCTACAGCACAACAGGTCTTTAATTTTGATTTTGGAAGAAATACATTGCGCTGTGCAATTTGCTTCCCTGTCCGTTTGTTCAACTTCCGTTTCTGAAGAAATGTCCGTGTGTCACATACATTTGTGCGTCTGTTCAACTTCAGTTTCAGAACAAATGTGCGTGTGTCACATACATGTGCAGCAGAAACTAGCGGTCAGCAAAAACAGCCTTTTGTATTGAGACGGTTCTGTTCAGCTACGTTGCGACATAGGCTAAATTGTTGCCAACAGTCACTCACTGCAACAACAAAACTTCATCAGATGCATTAAATGATTGTTTATCGTGTTGAATTGAACCAACAGTTTTTTTTGAAAAAAAATTATTATAAAAAATTTTTTAAAAAAATCAAATGATTTATTTATTTTTTATACACTCTTTTTCCCCACTACTCCACACACCAACACTCTCACCACACCACACAAAAAAAAAAAAAAAACCCACTTGACACAATATATTCCACCCCAAAAAAGAAAAAATAAAATTAATTTTTATTATAAAAAAACTTTTTATTTTCTTTTTAAATAAAAAAAAAAAAAAAAGATATCATAACAAACATTTAAATCATATTAAAAATATATATATATATAAACAGAAACTTTTTTTTTTTTTTTACTCCTACCTACTTATTTTATATACACTCCGTAATTACTTTTCTCCCCACCCCCCCTTCTTTTTATTTTATTATAAAATTATTACAACACACTTATATATATTTTTTTTCAAATCTTTTATTTATACTTTTTCTTTTCACACACTATTATTTACTCCATTTTTTTTTTCCTTCCTTTTTTTTACTTTTATTTTTTTTAAAAAAATTATAACTTATATACACAAAAAATACATAATATTTAATAACAAAATATTTTTTTTTAAACATAAAATACATATATTTATTTTTGTTTAAGTGATCGGGTTATAACCAAAAAAGTTCTCGCAAAGTTTTCTCCCACAGTTCGGAAATTTCACTTGGCGACCTCTGAATTTTCACTAACACTTGTCAGATAAAGAGCTGGTTTTAACTCATACCTAAATCATATGGGGTAAAACCGACAATGAAACAAAGACAGGCAATCAAGGAGCAGACACATTTCTAACACACACTCATGTTCACGTACATCCGCACAAACACACTGACCGAAACAGGCACAACCCACACACAACCATCACGAAGCTTTTCATTTCACACATCATTGGAGAAAAGACTGCTGCACAAGGCATCCATAGGCATTATCATTGAATTAGACACACACGCACACACACCTATTGTTAATTTTATCACACAGCCTTACGTTTTGATCTTAGGTCATCATAAGAACCTGTTGTGGTGTGCCGCAACAGGAAAAAGTCTTTTGTAAAACATATATCAGTGCCTAATATCAGTATTTCACACATAGTTAGCAAGTTAGGTTTTGTGCGTCAGTTCAGGGCCCAATTTTATAAAGATTTCAACGGCCCGTTGAGCTCAACGGCGCCGTTGAGCTCAACGGAGCCGTTGAAAGATTAGCCAATTTTATAAAAATTTCAACGCTCCGTTGAGCTCAACGGAGCCGTTGAAAATTCTCCGTTCAAATCAGGCGACTACTACTATTTTGTTCTAAAGTCTTTCATTTTCACCGACATTTCATTCTAAAATGCGCACTGCAAATTTCAACGGAGCCGTTGAAATAAAATTGAATTTTATAAAGCCTCCGTTGAAATTCTTCAACGGCTCCGTTGAAAAATTTCAACAGCAATTTCATAAAAATTTCAACGCTCCGTTGAGCTCAACGGAGCCGTTGAAAATCCTCCGTTCAAATCAGGCGACTACTACTATTTTGTTCTATAGTCTTTCATTTTCGCCGACATTTTCAACGGGCCGTTGAGCTCAACGGAGCTAGGAGCTCCGTTGAAAAATAAATTGACATTTTGCACAAGGAAGAATTGCGTTTTTAGGTGTTTTTTGGGAAGCCATAGCTCAACGTTTATAAATTCAAACTACAAACGGTTTTTTGCATTAAATAGAACTATACCTTACCTAAATGTATGCCATGCATTGAAACGTAACCTTCGATTATTTTTTCAGTATAAGCGGCTAAAAAAAGTTCTTTCCAAAATATTAAACTTTTTCAAAAAGCTTGAGTTACAGCTCTGAATTATACGATTACTTGTTGGGGCTAAAAGTTGTTAAGGTTTTTGACGTGGTTCAAATCCCCAGACATCTCCCCCACATTTTTAGTAACTAGTCAATTATGACAAACTGTCTGTCTGCATCAGAGCAGCCTATTGTTTATAAATCCCTATGAAGTGAACAACAATTACAAGTGTGGTAGTTCAACGGTTTAGCTTTTTCGTGTCCGCTCAGCGAAAATATGTAGGCTCGACAGAAGTCAGTACCTCAAAATATGTACCTTTCCTAGAGTATTAACACAGTTACCGTGCGCCTATCCTAGTTGACTGCTAACAAGCAGCAATTTTATGCAAAATTTACTGAGTTCTGCTCCATGGCCATGTCAGCCGTGCAGTCTGCCAGCGGTAGTAATTTTGAGTGCAAAATATAATCGGTAGAATAGACATCAACTGGAAGAATTCCCTTCAAAAGAAGTTTAACCTGTCGCACACATTTATTTCAACATTTGAAAAAGTTTTTGATACTCATGCAACACTGTTTGTAAATTATAAGTTTTCTCATTTAAATGACAGCATTAAAATTCATAAACAATTGAATCATGAACAGGTGTTTCAAATTTTATGATTAGTACTTGCCTTTAAATGTGGAACACTTGTGCAGACATCTAAAGTACCATCACAGTGAAGCGTTAGGTTTAGAATGCACTGTGTGTTTTGGACTTATTCAAAATAGACAATGGTCAGGATTAAGGTGTAATCACAATATTTGCAAATCTTGTCTCAATTCATGGGTTTCAATATCTCAGAACTGCCCATGCTGTCGTCAAGAAATTCGTATATCTACCGACAAACTTATAACTTTTGGAAGCGTCCGATTTGCAATGCTTCGAAACATATTACAGCATTACCTCAATTTTCTAAACGGATTAATTTTTCACATCGTTTTCTACGAAAATTATCACGACCGAAATTGAATGCGTAAATGTTTTTCCACGTATATAATGACCTACTTTTTACATTTAATTGTTGTTTTATTTTCTTTCGAAATTATTGCGGAAAAAGCATGAACAACAAGGGGGACGATGCAGACAACTGGGCATTCCTGGAGACACTGAATGAAAACTTGGTCAGTTGCCTCTATTGCGGTGACGAAAAAGCCAACACTGTATATGACGGTAATCGAGATTTTCAGAGTCACTTATTTCATTACCATGCACACGATTTTCTACTATTTTGTCAGCTTTGTCTTTGTCGAATTTACAATTTTGAAACGCCGTTTACTCGTTGTCATCATGAACAGTTTCACAGTAGCTGTTTACATCTGTGGCATGAAATTTCCCGCACCTGACCTGTATTTGAGTGTGGTAGCTGGATAGTTTACGACAGAAACATTTTACGCGGTTCAAACTATTATCAACTGGTATTTGAAAAAACTTTGCTTGCATTTAGTATGCGATGTTTCTCCTTTGATAACCACATATTCCATTTGAATATATATTGGACTTTGGAACTACGTTTTAAATTTTGACTATATTATTTGGCTGACATTTTTTGGTGGTAGTATATTTCATATTTGATATGTTGATATTTTACTCTATTAAAAGCTAATATTTTGGTGATTTTAAATTTGTTAAACTGAAAGAATATTAATAAGCTAAGTAACTTAGGAATTTTTTTCACACTTTTAAGAGTAACAAAATTTTGTTTATTCAAAATAAATTTCACTGTATTTTGTTCATCTGTTAGCAAAGTTTATTTAAGGAAAAATCTGTTTATTATTTCACTTTATTTTTCCTGATGCTTTCACATTGAACCCTGTATACTCCTGAAACTGCGACATAATCGCCACCCTCAGGCCGTACCCCTTCGTTAAGCATATTACCGATGGGGTATAGTCTACGGGTGAGGGGGACACGTAGGATACCTGCGCGTGGTGTCTCCTGCACGTGTAAACCGAAGATGAGAATATACTTAATTTTAGCCTTTTAATGACGTTTGTTCAGTAAAACTAAAACCTACTTTTTAAATAAAATATAACATTAATTATTTATTTTACGCTTATTCAAAACATTAGCAACAAACACATGAATAGAAACGGTTTACATGACTGAATCCTACAAAATGTTTTCCTTTTGAATCCATAACTTTTTACATTACTTAAAAAATGATTTAACAGAGGATATTTAACAAAACTTTTTAAAAACGATGTAACACGGATAACTAAATCCCCTTCAAAATTTTTTCTTTTAAATGCATAAATTATTTTAATTTGCTTACAAATTTACTCTCAAATATTTTACTCCAAAAAAACTTTTCAACTCATTTACCTAAATGATTTACCCTTTTCAAACTTTTTGAGTTCTTTAAAATTATTAGAAAAACCCACTACCATCCATTCTATTAAACTAAAACATCATTCATGCTTGAGAGTCATTTATTTTGTTTCAGCATTACTCATTTTATAATGTTTGCTGACCTCCCTGGCATAAGACTCCTTGTGCAGTCGCACATGGCGTCTCTAACATCAATGGCTGACGCGGCCCACCTTGTGGCCAAAAAGGTGCTGGCGGACGCACCCAGCTACAAAGTCCGCGTGTGGCGCTGTACAATGCGCTGGGGTGACTTCATGGTAACAAGTATGTGTACCTAGTTATTGGTTAAAATGTTGAGTTGAAACGTTTAGTCATTTTGTAACCGTCTTTAATGTCCATCTTGGTTTAAAAAATAATAACTATCTGTCTAATGTTTATAATGACTTTAAATAATTTTAAATAGAATGATTATAAATAATTTCTGAAAATACGTGTTAAATAAATTAGCGTGTAGGAACATGACATGCAACGGTTTCTTTTTAGAGTGCCGGATGTCGGGGCCGGAGTCAAAGGAAGAGTGTGCCGCGACCTTCCTGCAGGAGGTCAACGCCATCTTCGAGGACCCTTCATGGACTCCCCGACGAGTCCGGCGGGTATGCACATTTTGTATATTACCAAACTGATTTTAAAATAGGTTTTTATTTATGTGAAATTAATTTGGGTCATTACTAAAATTCCAAGTTATTGTGTTAAAAAGTTAATGCTATAATAAGACATGCTTTTTTACTGTTTTGTATTTCTTCAAAATTTTTTAAAGCAAATTACAGTAAGAAATCAGTAACTGATTCGAATGTTTTTTTATGTTTACAACGTCGACGAGTGCCTGGGGGTGTCGAAAGCGGACACCCTCTATCGGGCCGAGGCGGTGGGGGTGACGGGGCGGGTGCACTGCTCCAGGGTTGGGTCAAGGCTGACGGTCACGTTCCGTCTAGGTGACGAAACCGTCACTCTTCACGGTACATTAATTTTTTGTCTTTATGGTAGAACACAGCTTTTCTAATTTTTCTAGAACTGCATTTGCTTTATTATATTTATATTTAGTTCTTAGATTAGGCTGTATGTATATTTAGTTCTCAGATTAGTCAGTATAATATATAAATAGTTACATTACTATTGATTGTAGCTGATCATCAGTTTATCATCAATACTAAAATGAAAGTTCTAGTAAATACTCTAAACTTAAACCTAAACACTCTACCGCCACTAAATTTCTGCTACTGCAGTTGTTTACACTTTTATTTACGTTTTAGGTTGCGGCCCAAACCGCGGAGTTCAGATGCGGACGGCCTTATTCCGCCTCCCCACCGGAAAACTGCTGGATAGGCTTCTACACACTGTAGAAGCTGATCTCCAGCCCGGTGAGGATGGACAATAGGTTTTAAAGTAAAACTTAAAGTGCTTTTTAAAAAACATTCTAAATCAATGAGATGTAGTATTCTATATGAGTAACAGTAAAGTTTATCCCTAATCTAAAACAAAATACACAACAAAACATTATTAATTTGTCACATACTGTTAATAAAATAGTTATACAGCAATAGTATTTGTACATTACACGTATAGAACGTGCCAGTTGATGGCTGAGTCTTGTTTTAAAATTGAGTCTGGCACCATTGATTCTATCATATATTTTTTAAAATCTTCAGCGTCCAGGGGTTTTTGAATTTTGAGGTGTTTTGGCATTAGGTAAAATCGTAAATTGTCAAATAAGTGACCTCCTACTGAATTTTCAGTGTAAATTATCCTGTTGCTTCCAGGTTCCAATTTAAGTCCATTTTTTTCCAAATGATACAAAACTATACGAGCTCGAAATCTAATTATTTTCGGCAGTAAATTGATCAATTCTGAAAGTTTTTGGGATAAATTGTGGACTTCATTTTCAGCAGTGTCTTGCATTAAAATTACTTTTGAGCTTGGTGTTGGTTGAGATTCTAAAGATTTTAATCGAGCTTCCATCTGTTGATAGTTTTTAAACCATGCATGGGGAACAAGTACCATTTCATCAGCCATGTTTCAATATACCCAAAGTTGAAATCAGTTTTAACAATTTTCTCCGTTTGTTCAAAATACTCCTTTTTTCTTGTATTGAGTGTTCCAAAGATGCCAAAATACAAAGCTACGGTTTAAAAGGCCGTAGCAATTTAATTTCCTCTTGTTTGAGCTGAACTTCTGGATTATATAATAAATTATAAGCAATATCACTGCATGATTTTAAAGTGTCATCTGCCAAGTACTGTACGCGTTTACCAGACATTATAGATTGTAGCTGGTTAAGCGAGTTTTGCCAATAGTTTGCCATATTTAAAATTAATATTACAAAAAGTTACATTTTATAAAAATAACTGGGCAAAATTAATACAAATTTAGTAGCCAAAAATTTAATTACGTTTGATTTTTTGGTACATATACTATTGTATGATCGATGTGAAGTAATGCATTTTTTACTTTGACTTGCGAATCGGTGGCAGGGTGTAAGTCTATTAGGAGTGCGCCGAAAAGTACAGAAGTTGCTTTTTTGTGAGCATCTATTAGGAATTTTGGATGTTCAGGAAAAATTTGTTTGTTCAACGTAGCAATCATTCCAGAATCTCTAGCATTCTTAAATAAAACAAAATAATGAGTGTTTCTAGTAACTGTTCTAATGTATTTACCTTCAAAAAATAAATTCTGCATAAAAAAAATCACTAACCAACGAGCATGATGAGATAGTCTAGTGTACAATGAACTTAAAAATTTATTGTCTGCCAACGTTTCGCAAATGTCATCTATAAATATTGCTTTGTTAGATACTGTATCTTGGTCAGATTCAATTCGATTTATCGAAAAACCCTTTATAAATTCAACGTTAGGACATTCTTTTTGAATAGAATCGTACGCTGGTTGCCACATTGTGTAACACCACAAGATGGTTTCCCATTTTCGGTCCAATGTCCAATGTTTTCGGTCCATTTTCCTGATGTTTTAAAAGTTCAACAGCCCAAAACGTTTTCCCTGAACCAGTGGCCCCAGACAGTACCATAGTAAATGGCGTAACAAAATGCATTGTGATATAATATTATAACATGTACACTGTATAGTTTGTAAATAATATTATTTTGTCTAATATTGAGTCTTAAATACAATAGTATAACTTCCATTTTCTTCACTGTATATAAAAGTTGCGATGAGTATCAAAATACAGACATTTTTCAAACAAACAAACACAATCAAAGTTTGTTCTGGTTGGCGAGAAAAAGATAATTTTAGGTGTACCGTGCCAACTCTAGGAACACTGGCATGTTCACTGTTAGCACAGCCATCTGGTGTTAAGTCATAAACATAAAAATTGTAACCTAAAGCATAGCTTTCATAATTAAAGGGCATGGCAGTTTTTTCAATTTGGGCATATTGGTTTAAAATCATAATTCCGTACGGAAAACTTGAAAAACTCCCACGGCTATAGTCCAATTCTAACGGACGGGATAAGACTTCGCCACCGTTTACCTCAAGAGATATCTGTTGTAAACTGTGGTCCTCAAAATTGAAAGGGTTACTTTTGTACTGTCCCGCAAAATTTCCTTGTTTCAATAACCCTATAGTTACTTTCCGTGGTAGCTCACCGCCATCGAAAATCCCTTCTTCAAAAACACTGGCATTGGCAGGTTGCACAAAAACTCTTACTTCTTTTTGTACAAATGGATAAATGACAGGTTCTTTTAAAAGCCGGGCTTCAATAGCGTTAAGGGTTTCTCGAGTGGGAAAAATTTTTTGTAATAAATGGAAGCACAATGAATTATGATACTGAATTCCTGATCAGTGTTAGTCATCAAACAGAATGCTGGTTTATTTCGATGAAATCTGAGCATGATGTCTACATTTGGTAATATTGGTCGAGAAGTTCTTAAAAAGTCCAACAAAATTGGACCAAACAATTCTGTAACGCGCTGGTTTTGCACCTGTGCCAATCTTGACCTAGCACCAAAATTCAGCATAGGATCCGGGGAATCCATCACACCGAAACTATCCAACTCAAACATTGAACCTTTTAAAAAATTATTCTTAGACGAAATGTCAAAATCGAATAAAGAAGCAATAAATATGCAGTCCATGCGTACATATTTTTTGGTGGACTCCGTTGAACCAAATTTCGACTGCACTAAACAATGAACTTAAAAAATTGTTTAACGGAACTGCATTAAAAATGTCTTCATTTTCCTTTCTTGGAATGATGGGTACAATTTGAAATTTTAACCTGAGGTACATATTTGGATCCAAAAAGGTAGACGGAGCAGCATTTATTTTAAAGTCCAGACTAGAACCATCTGCTGATGGCAGATGAGTCTCACATGGTACAGAACTCCATTTTGACTCAGTCACTTGGTGTTGACGGGGAACAGGGGCTAATAAATTAAATTAAGACTTTACACAATGAATATGATTGTAAGAATCTACCTCGCATCGACGCTTCATTGTTAAAATTTTTCTTTTGAAACAACTTTACGGGGACGCTTGACTTTACTAAGTTTATGTTTACGTTTCTTGACTTTTGTAGGGGGGCCTTTCTTCCCTTTACTTCGCTTTTTCTGTGAAGTCGTTTGCGAAGATTTTTTGCCTTCCGGGCAGAAGTTTTTTTCGAACACCGTTTTTTGTTTACGATTCGATAAAATTTGCACAGCCCTTCGATAATTAGAACTTGTACCACCACGTCTAAAATCAGCCGGTTCTACACTGAGTGTTGGAATTTGATAATAGGAAGTTATAGTAGGTCCACAATAGGGTTGTTTCAATTATTTCATTTAATCATTGAAACCCACTTTCAATTTTAATTTCAATATCAATTATTAATTGATATTGAAATTGAAAATAATTAGCCTAAAAATTGATAATGGTATTGAAATTGAAAATAATTTGGTTAAAAATTGATAATGGTATTGAAATTGAAAATATTTTAATTGAAATTGAAATTGAAACTATACTTTCAATTTCAATATCAATTATGCTGGGCTAGTTGACTTCACAGCATGTCTGATGCTGGAACGAAGTCTTGTCTGTATGCCTTTTTGTGCATGTAGCATGTGTCGGTGAACAGCCATGATTGAAACGTAATTGATATTGAAATTGTCTAATTTCAATTATTATTTTCAATTGAGCGTACGTTTCTTTATTATTAGCTTGAACTTTTGTTATTGTAGGGGCAAAGAGCCATGTATGATCAAGTCGCAATTATGAATAACTGAAAATTTGATCGGCTAGATCTCGGGCCACGTTACACACTGACGTATGAAAAACGTATCAAAATGAAGCTTGATGTTTGGGCAACCAATGACAAAAATAATGTTTCGGTCACGCTTGCGTATCCGGAAAAATTTTGTATCAGGTGCATCCAATCAAAATTTCCCGAAAACTTTGTTAAGAAAAGGACCATCTCAAGTTCGTTTGTCAGCTCAGATAAACTGATGCAGACTATTTTGAGTAAAAATTTTTGCATCAGCGAAATCAACTGTTTTTCTTCTTTACAAACAAGTCAGGTGAATAATTTAAAATAAAAATAAAAATAAAAAATTAAAATTTAAAAAAATCACTAATAACTAGTGATGTGGATCGAATCGGATCGCTGATTAAGTAAGGTTAGATGGCCAGGGCCCCGTTTCAATAAAATCACAGGACCACAATTGTGAGATTAGTTAGTGCTAAATCAGGTGATTCGTAACGAATACACGTATAATTTCATTACGAATCACCTGATTTTCAGCCAAATTTGTCACAATTGTGCGCCTGTGAGTTTATTGAAACAGGCCCCAGATCGAATCGGCTGTGAAATTTTGGATCGGCGATTCGACGATCGTTGGTATAACTTTTGAGTATAATTATAATAATAATTATAATTAAGTACCGTGGTGCGTGGGCGGTGCGTGTAATTTCGCGCATTTTTGTGTTTATAAAGAAACAGTTATCATAATATTACTTAATTTTAGTTAGTTAGTTATCATTAAAAAAGCCTCAGCAGTTACGCTAAAAAAATTGAAAAATAATTGAAATTGAAAATATTGCAAAATTGAAATCGAATTGAAAATATTTCGAGAAAAAAATTGAAATGGTATTAAAATTGAAAATATTTGGGCAAAAAATTTATAATGGTATTGAAATTGAAAATAATTGGGCAAAAAATTGATAATGGTATTGAAATTGAAAATAATTCCATAATTGAAGCAACCCTAGTCCACAACAGGCCATTTTAAAATTCAATCAACTCGACAACTATATTTATTCAGATTTAAAATGAAGTTTAAGGATGAGTTCTTTATTTACTAAATTTAGAAAGAAATTACTGTCATGTGGTGATAAATGAAATGTTAAATGTGATGGTATTTCTGTAACCGGATAGTACTCCAATGTCTTGAACAATGTGTGTGATTTGAGTTCAAAAAGTCTCAGTAAATTTCGTTTCATTCCGCAACACTGGGTTTCTGTCACAAAATTTGTAGCAAGATACACAAGCGTTTGAGGAACGGGATCAGGGATTACAAAGTATTCCGTCAAAGCAACCTTCCACTTACGGTCTTTTGTAAAACTTCCGGGCAATAGCAAATTTGTAAAAAGAGTAGCCGTATTATTAGTGAAGTAAGTATTAAATGACCGACTAGATACTGTGACATACATTTTCACTTTAAATTTGCAACCACCAGCTCGGCCTCATAATAAAGTCCAAGTACGAGTATATCATCCAATGTCTTCAATTTATATTGTGGAGGGTATCTGTGCAATCGACGAAAAACTTTGTAAACCTCTTGTGAAAAATGTGCTTTGTAACCCTTTTGAAATATTTTTCGTGCAGTCTGAACACGGACTAGGTTACCTACTGAAAAAGCAAAAACAATTTTGGACGGTTTAACGTGGGTGAAAAACTTTTTTCTAATTTCCGATTGATTATTCCAATTAACTTTAGCTGGGCTTATTTTAATTGTTGAATGAATAGAGTTGTTGTAGTTTGACACAATATCTTGTAACGCAAAAAACGTTTTGATTCCGTATTTGTAAGGTGTCTGTATATTCGCGATTTTATTGTACGTATAACGCGTTCTACAACCACGGCTTTACCATTGCTTCGTTGGAGAGTTATATGAACGACATTAAATTCGTTAAAAACGGCTTGAGTTTCGGCCGCCAAAAATTCAGTTCCTTTGTCTGTGCATACATAACCTGGACGTCGATTAGTCACAGTTGAAAACAGATGGCTAAAAGCGCTGGCAACTGTTTCACCTCTTTTATTTTTTAACGGTACAATCCAAATAAATTTTGAAAATACATCAATGACGAACAGCAAAAACTTCATACCACCGTTCTGGCGGAATATTGAGGTCATATCGGCTAAGTCGGTCTGCCATTGTTCATCTAATGTGGAGACTGTGACTTTTCCACGTTTAAATTTATACCGTGCTTGTTTGTGTAACACATATGCGTCTTGTTTATGTAAAAATTTTTTATGTCTTTAAATGTTACTTTAAACCCTGAGGCGATAGCTGCTTTATACAGTCTGCGAACGCCACCCAGAGAGCCAACCTCCCCAGGACTTGAATACAAAGTACGCAATTCGGTTTCATATTTCATTACAAATAACTAAATAAAGTACACATTAAATGAATACGCTGCACGTCATTCAAAAACACTCCTAATTTATAAAGAATATTGTCTAGCAAATAATGTAAAAGTTCTTCTTTTGTAATTATACCATAGTGTAAGTCAATATTTAATATATTTTGAGGATCAGCACAACCAGGGCAGTTAAGAATTTGAGTTTTAATTTCTTGCAAGACAGTTAGGTAGAAAGATGAAAGTATTTGCACATTTGTTTGTGTTTCTGCATCCACTGGAGGGGTTGGTTCAATAAATGT
>JASANF010008476.1:0-13966 GCA_030248245.1 Trissonchulus sp. WLG1_4
AATAAGCAGAAATATTAATAAATATGACGAAAATCTGGAATGTGAATAGGTTTTCAAAACATCATTTTTCCGACTTTGCGACATCATTGCAAACTATATGCTGCACCAATTTTGCTGAAACTTGGCAAAATAAATTGTCTTTTGGTAGATTTTTAAAATATAGAAAGAACAATTTCAAACAGTTCACTGAACAAGCTTTACAGTCGCGCAAAATCGACTGCTTTCGCGACACTACCCCCTTAACAGAACATAGCTTCACAAATGGTTGGTAAGTTTTGAGGTATCAACAATGCACCGCATATTACTCCCCAACGAAATTTTATTACATTTTATCAAAACTTTCAGTCATCCAATCTATTATATGCATTATTTATTCAAAAAAGATTGTATTAACAGCATCGTGAGGCCGATTTGTTACAGGTCAGTTGAAAATTCAACCGTTTTAGAGTTTACAGCAGTGTGACTTGATATATATTTTTGTTAGGTATACAATGTATACAATAAGTATCACTAAATCAGTGGAGTAATTTACAACATAATCCAAAATACAAGAATTTCGTTCAATAAAACTTTTCAAAAAGTTCAAGACGCGAATATGTTTTACATATCGACCTCATGAACAAAACAACGCACGAATAGTTACGGTTGTTTTTACAAGAATACACATTTTTATTTTTTATCCATTGTTTTTTTGAATGGTAACAAAATATATTTCAGAATCGTTAAAAAATGTCATAAAAAAATTTATAGGTATAATACAATGTAGAAAGGCCTTTATCCCGAAAAAGTTAAGTAGGTTCTTTTTTTGGTCATCTGCAAAACTTTTGAGTGGCTCTGCTCAAAAGTTTTGCAGATGACCAAAACGATGCAGATCTCGGCTAACTTTAAAGTGTTTCCTTTTTGGCATAGTTGAGCGTTCCAGTTATTCTAAAGCGGCAAAATGACAGAATTACACAGAAGTGGAATTGACATAAGTGCATCAGACTGAATATAATCGGGGCCCCACATTAACACTTCACACCAGGATAATTTGCAGACACATCATCACGTAAATGCTTGCTTGCATTTTAATTGAGCTAATGCAGACAACGACAATGCTTCTAAATGGTGATAATAATAGTTAAGGAAAACTACTTAAATGTTGAATGAACTTCTTACTGGAAGCAGACACTTTTATTCAGCTAACTGTTTTGCCAAGTAAATAATCCAATATTCTACCGCTTTTTCCAACAGTTGCTTTTACCGATCGAGCGTTATTTTCCTATCAATATGCTGTTCATAAAAATAGTTTTGTTGCTCACTCTGGTCATTCTAACTACAGCGCGACCACAGCTACTAAAACGACGCAGTTTGTCCTCCAATCTGCCACGAGAGAAACGCCACGTTCTGTCGTCACATCTATTTAATGACCGCGTCAAGCCAAATAAGAAGACCCGAAGGGCCTGTTCGCAAGACCGTAACCCACCCTGTTTTTTTTGAAAAAAGGAGTACTGATATGAACTATCTTTTAGAACACAGATTAGTATTCTTAATTCTGGTTGAACAGTGCGAATAAAACCTTGTGATTTATATAACAAGTGGGTGTAGTCTATGCAAACATTAGTGAGCTATAAATTAAACGTTTCTATACTAAAACGTTTCTCGTTACTGAAAATCGTCAGCTATAAAAATTTTTTGTCAAAAAAGTGAACTTTTAGGGTGGATTTCACAAAGATTGTTTTACTAAACCATTGGTTTTACGTACGTTTTGCATGATTTACACATAATTTCATTATGAAATGTCGTCTGATTCGTTACGAATTTAGTGGATTTTCTTAGACTATTGGTTTATCTCAGTTGAAATTTCTAACCTGCAGAGCAGCAGGTCTCTGTTCTGCTGAAATTTTAGCTAAGCTAAAACCATGGTTTAAGGGGGTAGTGTCGCCAAAGCAGTTTTGCTCATAAGTTGCAAAAAGAGAGCTTTTTGTTTTCAAATTGTACGTTCACTGACAAACTAGTAAAATGCTATATGGTGTCAAAGAAATACTGCCAGACACTAGACTACCAATATCTACCAATGTTTTGAACCAAACACCATTTGTAAGCCAGACACCACACAATAGGGACATGAAAGTTTAAAAAATCAAGCCAGATATCAGATTGGCCAGCTTGTGAAGTACATATAATGTTTTGACGCGAAATTTTTTGCGACCGATAAGAACAATAAAAAATAAAGGTTCGTTTTTCTTTTGATTCTAAAATAAGCGTCTAAATTTGTCACAATTTATCATTATTGCTGTGAGTACTTCACAGTTTACGCACAGTTTCACAGTTCAAACAGGTATTACTCCACAACCACTCAAGCAATATACACTAAATTTTGTGTGCATAAACTAGAGCATATGTGCTTTTAGTCTGTGTAAAAATCTAAACAAAAAAGTTTATAATTGTGACGAAATTATCGAATGTGAATAGGTTTTCAAAACGTCATCTTTCCGACTTCGCGACTTCACTGCTAACTGGATGCTGCATCAATTTTGCTAAAATTTTGAGAAAATATTTGCTGTGACGCATATTTTCAGAATATATAAAGAACAATGACATATCTTTCACTGAAAAAGTTTTATAGTCGCGCAAAATCGACTGCCTTCGCGACACTACCCCCTTAAGAAAATCTACGAAATTCGTAACGAATCAGGGAATATTTCGTAATGAAATTGTCTGCAAATCATGCAAAACGTACGTAAAACCAATGGTTTAGTAAAACCACCTTTGTGAAATCCACCCTTAATGTCCACGACGAAAACCAGTTGTAAGAAAAAAACTCAGTGACACCATAACTGGTTCTCCTAAACTGTCATTAAACTTTTAAACATAAACTTAAAAATAAGTTTTATAAATAAATAAATAATAAATCATGAATAAATTAAACTTAAATTAAACATAACTTTTAAAATTAAAAATTTAAACATTTTCTCTAGCTGAAAAAATTTATGAGTCCACTTCTATTTAATTATAATATAAACAAATAAAATAATAAATGAACATTTTGTTTGACAAAATTATGATAAGACCATTTTTTTCGATTTGCGTTCATTTTGTGAGAAACAGTATATATCGAAAGCAATCTTCACTTGGTACAGCTAATCTTTTGTTTCAGTTGAAGAAAAAATTAATTTTTTAAGAAAAGAAATGAATAAATAAATGAAACTTTACAATTTAAAGAAAGAAAGAAAGAATAGAAGAAATGAAATTGAGAAGGTGCTTACTAATTTAATATGTCATTTACTTGTCAGCTGGCTCTCTAGCGACGACATTATTCTGATGTCTGCAATATGCAGGCTGCAGTCTAAGTATATAGGTACGCATACGTTTGCATTAAGTTCTGAGGTGCCGAACTATGGCATCCATCAAAATAGCTGTCACAAATAGCCCATTAGCAAAAGTCAAAATGAAGGGATAAATAACGAAAGAAAGAAAGAAATGAATATTTTTAAGAAAAATGAAATGAAGAAGAAGGAAAGAAATAAATGAAGAAAATTTTTCAACTCAAATAAAGGACTAGCTGTAACAGCATATACATATACAAACATTATATACATTATATAGAGACAACATATCCCGGTATTCGAGGGGGCCGTGTACATACTATATTCGGAATCTCAGATACCTACATACGTTACACTGGGTAGGTAGGATCAGCAATCGGATGCTCAGTAGCTGCGCAACACACTACCATTTGAGCCAACCGAGCTGACTAAAAGTATTAATTATACATGCCTGATAAAACTCACGTTATGTGCAAATGATAGCAACAAGTAAAACAGGAAGAATAGTGGTTTTTCTGAGTTGAAAAGCTATTAGACTGCATTAATTAAATGTATTAGGCTCGATTCATACTTTCGTCCGTTCAGCCGACAAAATGACGAAATAATGACGTGACACGCGCTGGCTGTCCACTGCACTAGGCTGCTAGTGACGTCATTCTGCAGGCTGAACGGACATACGGACGAAAGTATGAATCGTGCCTTATACACGGTTTTTTTGTGTTTTTTTTTACTGTGTTTTCGCACACATTTTCTTATAACCCGTTACAAAAGATCGAAAAAGTCTTCGCCCCCTCCGAAATTTTTTTCTGGGTACGCCACTGCCTGATTCGGAAAAACGTTTAAAAAATTAGCATTTTCTGTGAGGACTGCCGTCCCCAGACCCCCGCGACTTTGTAGCTTAATGTTCTCGGCTTCTTGCGTTTATTATGCGAATTTGCTGAAAAGCGCATTTTAACTCATTACAACAAATCGAACGAAAGTCATTCCCCCTGAAATTTTTTCTGGGTACGCCATTTTTGGGACCGTCAATTTTTGGGACCCAATTTTCGCCTGCTTTCTCGAAATCGCAAAATATATATGAGATTTAGTTAAAATCAGAGTTTGTGTTTTTTTACTAAAATCAGAATCAGTATATAATGCTTAAAAGTAGCTTTCCGGCTATATTTTAAAAAAGCACACATTTTGCTAAAAAAAGCACACACTTTCTTATAAAAGCACACAAAAAAGCACAGGGTGAAATTTGAAAAAAAAACGTATAAGGCTTATACCTATCCTTATTTTCTTGAAAAACATGATAACGATCAGCCCTTTGGAACCGAGAGACTTGCTTTGTGCACTACCAGATCCGCAACAAAATTTTGCCATTGCATGGCTTTTTAATTTTTAAAAAAATTTCAATTAACGTTAGTTTTACGCGTTATCGACGCTTCAAAGATAATATCAGTCCATTACAATTACTTTGAAAAAGATTTGATGCACTACTAGCATCGTACTCACAAGTTCAATGTTTACATTAAGCAAGAATATACACGTGTACTTGCCCAATGTAAACATTGAACTTGTGAGTACGATGTAGTAGTGCATCAAATCATTTTCAAAAACCTATTCGCGATATTAGATAAAGATGAAGTCGCTCTTGGAAAAGTTTTTATCAATATAAAATGACTTCATGCTGTGCATCTGGTCAACCTAGTCGAAACTAGACGCACTAGACTTGTAACTGATTAAATTAAGTTGAATACATACTATCTAATTTGTATATAATATCTATTCTGGTACTTACTAAATCTCACTGTTTGTGAATTCCGAAGAACGCCGGCAGAACTTTTAATAGTCAAAATTAACATCTGCGTCCAAGACTTGTCATAGTGTAGTGATTAGCACTTAGGATTCTGAATTTATCGTTATTGAAAAGACTTTGGAGCTAATTAGCAATGAATGTGTGCAGAAATGGTGCTTAAAATAATGTTATCTACAAAAAACGGCCGTGTTTAATATTTCCTTTGGAATATTGACACTGATTTGTAACAACACCTCCTCACTCAGCAGAAGAGCATGTTTATACGTTCATTTTGCTACTGTGGTATACTGTAGGCTACCTACCTACATTTCCACGTAAAATAATTATTTTAAAGTCTCCAGAATTAATTAGGGTGGATTTGACAAAGGTGGTTTTACTAAACCATGGTTTTACGTACGTTTTCATATGATTTGCACATAATTTCATTACGAAATGTCGCCTGATTCGTTACGAATTTCGTAGATTTTCTTAAACCATGGTTTTAGCTCAGCTGAAATTTCAGCAAAACAGAGACCTGCTGTGCTGCAGGTTTCAAATTTTAATTGCGCTAAAACCATGGTTTTAGATAATCTACGAAATTCGTAACGAATCGAACGATATTTCGTAATGAAATTATGTGCAAATCATACAAAAACGTACGTAAAACCTTGGTTTAGTAAAACCACCTTCGTGAAATCCACCCTAAAAGTTTAAAATATAATCATTTTTTTAGAAGAATGGCATCTGCCCTAACAAATCTTTTTGAAACAGCCCATCAAAACAACATTACTTTCAAGTCCATAAATGGATAGCTACTACATAACTACATACTAAACTAATGTTTGTCAGGTCAATTATATTGCAAAAAGCCACTTAAGCGTTTACAGAACTTAAAAATCGAAGCTAAGATTGCAACTATAACAATGTTGCTAATTGATTCAAGTAAAACTATTTTCACAGCTATATTTCCGAAAGTTGCTTCTACCAGTTGATGGTTGTTTTTCTTGACAACATGCTATTTTTAAAAGTAGTTTTGTTAATCGCTATGGTAATTCTGATAACAGCGCGGCCAGGCGTTTTGACTACTCATTTGCTCAGTGACAACACAACGCTACCGAATATGCCAACGGATAAGCCACACCCTTCGTGGCTGCTGAGTTTACTTGCGTCTAAGAAGGACTACTACGACACTGACCCCCGAATGCCCCCTCCTTGCCCCCCCTGGACCGTCAGATACGGACCTTATCAGCAAGGCAGTATTTGTATTTCTGGTTGAACAAAACAAGTAAAACCGCATCATTTCTTTCAAGAAGATGCAAATTATGGCATGTCACAAGTTACACTGATGAACTGTTAAGTAATGTCTAAACCAAAACTGCTGAACCCTTAGACAAAACAAGTGGCGTAACTTTTGCAACTAATTTGTGTACTTTTGTTCTTGTCGTATTGAAATCGCGTGATTCTTTTGTCTCTGGGTGCAGCATTTTTTGATCATTAAAACTTAGAAGCGAATGGACTATTGATTAAATTAAATTTTAGTGAAACTCAGAGTGAACTTTTGGTTAAAACTAATCCTAGCTAAATATAACGCGGATTAATGTTGTTGGAAACTTGGAAAGGAATATAAAAATATATGTCAGAATCCTTCTTACATTTTTTATTTCGAAAACAGATTGAAAAATAAAATTACTGCTTAAATTTTAACTTCGATAAAGTTAAATACTAACCGCTGATTGAAAACCAGTTTTATAAAAAGTCTGACATATGTAGATATGGCGGGGTCATGACGGCATTTGCTTAATAGTAATACAAGGCCATTACAAATTAGAGCCATTGGAGCAAAAGTCTAATAACAAATAAATGGACAAAACACCACCACGGAAACCTACGTATTCCGGGTCAAAAAACTGCCTTTTGTAATAACGAAACGTTTTAAGTGACACCAAATAAAATTAACTCAACAAAACTTACACTGGTCATGGGATGGCATGGCCTAATGGAATTTTCACTCCAAATTTAATGAGTTTTATTAGATTCAAGAAGAAATCGGCCTTAACAAGACACAGCAGTAGTATAGGGCAACCAAATTGGGACTGATTTGGGACAAGGACCGCCCAGAATTCTGGATCGGCCAATCCATGGGATGTCAGATAGGATATCCGACCTAATTCGGCCCTCCATTTGGGTGCTGGATAGGATATCTGCCTTAATCCGACCCTCCATTTGGGTACCGAAAAAAATATATGTCTCAATCCGGCCATTCCATGACAGAATACTTGCAGACCCTACCATTCGGTACACACTTGAATGAGACTACAAAAATTCTATTAAACTGCAAAAAATCAGTGTCAGACCCCAATTTGGATCATCCATAACTCAAAAACTTCAACTAAGTAGAGTCAAACTGTTGAACATTCAGAGAGTATGTTTTATAGATTTTTACATGGTGTATACTTTATAATTTTAGCAACCAACAATTCTCCGCCAAATGGCACGCCAATCACAAACTTGGACAATTTTTTGGACCTCAATAATTCAAAAACGTCAACTAGATGAATAAAATTATTGCACATTCAAGGAGCACATTTTACGGGTACTTTTACATTGTGTATACCGTATATTTTCAACGGCTTCCAGTTGCCCGCCAAATGGAGAGGCAATCAAGTTATTAAATATCTCGTGAAATCGAGCTGTAATCCAGACTGCTCTTCATGTGTCTGAAAATTGTCTTATTAGTGTTCCCTTTAGCAAAACATACAGTCTCGGCCAAAAATGGTGTCCCTTTGTCTGTGAAGATGCAAAGGCACTTCGCAAATTCGCGAATATTAAGTTAGCGTGAAAGCAAGGCTAAATTCGTTGCAGCTAGTATGCCAAGGCCAAGTCTTCCTACATATGCGTGAAATACGTACGCTACACGTATTTACGCGTATGTGCATAAACAGGCTGACCTTTGACCTGCAGAGAGTTGTGAAAAAAAGAATACAAATTATAATCAGGAATTATTCGCGAAGCCGCGAAAAAAGGGTCTTCGCTTTCGCAACATTGGGACCCTAGTTATGGCCGGGACGGTACGTGCTAGCCAAGTTATTAGGTTTTAGTCATCATTTGTATCAATAGAACCACAATTATACAAAAAAATTAATTATGTTATAGTTTGATTATAGTTTGATGTCAATCATGAAAATATAACAATTCTGCTACAATAACGTCAAATAACACAGAATTGGCAAATTTCTTGTTATCCACAACGACTGGCACATTCTGGCACTTTACGCAGCAGCTGGAATTCAAACAGATACTAAGTAAACAAATATGTGTACTATGACAATAGTCATCCGTTATCTCCTTTTTTATAAGCAATCACGTGGCTACGTAAAATGAATTTGATGGATTTGAAGTACAAATGGCAAAATCAGAAACTACTTACCTACCTAATTACCTAATATTATTGCATTCTTCGTATACACGTACGCGAAATTAAAAATGGTAGAGAAATTCGGCACAATGGTGTTGGACCAAACTTATTCAACTTTCACTTCAAACTTAGATAGGAGACAAGTTGTTGTGGCCAATTGCAATTTTTAATGCTAGGGTAAGTCTCATTAGCGTGAATCTATTGCTAGGGTGAATGGAAAAGATTAAAAAAAATGGATCAACAGTGCTTGGGTAAAATTTAACCTTCGCTGGTGCACCGAGTGGTTATTTAAACTCATGATATCAAGTCAAACCGGCTGTGTGTAGCTATAATCATATTTCTTCGAGGTGAAGAAATTTAGTAGGTAAGGCTTAGATTTTATAAAGAAGTATATTATTAAATTAATGTTTTGGCTTACAAAAATATGATAAACATTTGGATACTAAGTAAGGCAAGCGCAGTGTTTGCGTAGTTCAAACCCTGTAGAGAAACTAACAAACAGCTACTGACTGCTGATATGGCTTATAATTGCACAAACAATAAATCTTTACTTGCAGTTACGTGTGTTCAACGTGTGTATCGACTTAAATTGTGTATTTATAACTTAAACTCTTAATTTCACACGTAGTTCCACAACTAGAAGTTTGTAACTTGGAATTGAGAGGTTGCACATCGGAACAGGTTGCACAATGAGGTAACCGAAAAAATTTGAACAAGTAAGAGTTTGATGTAAAATATAATCATCAACCACTGCAGTCTTGCTTGCTTGCTAAAGTCTGACAAAAAATAGTTGCGCCACTTTCTTTTTTTAGTGGTTTGACATTTGTGACTACTTGATGTACTCTTACTAGTAAACAAACTTTCTTTTTGTAACAAAGTCACATGTTTCGTTTTCTCAAGTAATGCAACTATATTTTGTCAGACTTTAGTTGTTTGCCATGACTTTTGGTCCTTATGCCACCGTAAAACTCTGTGGGGCAACTTACAATAGTTACAAAAATATGTGGTTTTTGAGATTTGTGTAACGTGTCGTGATGACAAGGTATATCTGTCAGTCTAAGTGTGTTTTCATAGTGGTGGGAACGCTAGTCCTTTATTTCAGCACAAAAAATGTTCGGCATTTAATTGTTTTGTAAATGGTTGTTTGGTTTGTTTTTAGTGACCACTCGCATAATGAAACGACTAGATTAGCCCATTATTGTATTCATAAATAATTATGATCAAGTCGAAATGAGAGATGAATTTTTTAATCGACTAAATCCGTTAGATCGCAAGCCTCTTTTGGGCTAACCACTTAGGTCACTATTTACTTCCTAACACCTATGTAGCCTTTCTTAGCCAACTCACAAAAACCGCAAGACGGGATCAACGATTCACTTTACTTTCACAAATTCCTCCATTTTACTTTACAACTGCACAGTCAACACCACAATTTCAATAACAAAAAGAACAACAACGAATAATGTCGGCCACAGTCCGCATTCACTTCAAAACAGCAACTGAACGTCGTGAGTCATTAAACTAAAGTTTCGAAGCTATAATTTTGAAACTAAACCGAAGTTTTATTATGAAACGGCTCTAAAGCAATAAAACTGAAGTAAACTTTAAATTTGATGACTTTTAAATGACTACTAAATGACGTTACAGAAATTGAAAATATTAAATTCTAGCTTGCGAACGTCCCCGTTACTGATTATTTTTTATTTAATTTATTATTTTTTAAACGTGTTCATTTTTTTCCATCGCTTTATTTTGAGTTTTGCTAATGAACATATGTATTTGTGACGACTACGTTGATGGATGCCACCAGAGTTTGCACCTAAGAATGTCCTGAAAGTCCTGATAAAGTACACGATTTTCCGATTTCATTTTTTTGTTTCTTTAAATTGTGAAATTTTATTTAATTTTTTTCTAAACGATTTTTTTACCGGTTATCTAATTCTACACAGTGCAAGCAGAACTGGACAAGTACGCAGGTGCATAGGGTTTATTTGCACAAAACTCAGTCGCAAGTAAAACAACAGTCGCCATAGGTTTAACATACAGCAAACGTACGTTACTACACGGCAAAGGCTTACCACCTGGGCTTAGACCTTAATTACTTAGCCCTAAACAGAGCCCTGCGAGTTCCCAACTGAACTGCCGATTTACTGTAACAGTTCTTTAAGGTAGCGCTCAGCAACAAAACTCATGTTCGGCGCTCAGCTCATGCAATAGATAGCAATACCACTCTCATTGTACATCAAAGAGACATAAAAAAACTATTTAGAATACAGTTCAGCACTTTAATGTGAATGTGTCAAATTTTATGACCATGTCGAATTTCCTATTCACACTAATTTTGTTTTTGACCTAGCTCAACGAAACTTCAACCGATTTTGACGATCTTGGTATCGATAGAAAGATTTTTTAAAAATGTAGACGTGATTGATATTCGATTTTTGATTTTTAGTTTTGATTTTGCAAAAAATTGATTTTTCAAAAATCAGTTGTGTTTGAGCGAACAAAAAGTGCTGCGAACCAAAATTTCAGAATGGAAAAAGTTTCACGTCTGCATTTATATTCTTTCTTTCATAGTGCAAATTTTCAACTCGTTCGCTATCGGCAGCGGGGAGCCAGGTCCAAAAAAAGTAGTCGATTTCGCTAAGCAAAAATGTAAGGTTTGCCCACACGTTTCACTTTTTCAAAATTTAGACCTTTCCTATGACTGCATATTTCCGTTGAAAAAGTTAGAAAAGCCATACTCAAATTTTTAATAAATTAAATCAAAAAATTGACATTTTCGAAAATTTATCAGCTTTTTAGATTTTTCAATTTCTATTTGCTATCTTCACACCTAAATAACTCAGCAAAACTTCAACGTATTCTTAAGTTTAATACATCAATTTAAAGCTAAGAAACCGCATATTTCAAAATAATATGACTAATCATTTTATATGGAAACAAAAAATTTTTTTGCTACGGCTACAAAATTGTCCAAAAAATTTAAAAAAATTTTTTATCACAATATGCACATCAAATGAAAGCTCTTTTTATTCTAAACAACTTTCGTTCAAGACATTATGGTCAAGAATGTCGCTGAAAAAAATTAAACGCCAAAGTCGGTTCCCCTGAGCGCCACCTTAAATACCGTCTCTGTTTACCGTCTACGTAAACATTGACGTCAGTGGTGATTTTGGGTTTAGCAAACATTGCACTAGGTTTTTGCGTTTGTAGACAAGTGACCTTTCGCGAGTCCCGTGATTTGGCCTGTTTTGTTATTCCCTTTTTTAAAAGAGTATAAAATTTTGGAAATTAACTTTTCTCGTGATAAATGACGCAATTGTTTGTTAACTTTTTTATTATGACGCAATTGAATAATCTAAAGTTAAAATTTTAGTCAATGACGTAATTGCATTCAAGTCTTTGCAATTACGTCATTGAGGTTAGCTAGTAGCTACAAACTTAAGTTTGCACTTTTTTTTACTAGACTTTTTTTACACTGTTACAATCGTCCCCCTTATAAAACGATTGTCCAGATTCGTCAATGGCCAACCCTGCCTACTGTTTGTTTAGCGGCAGGTCTGGACAGGTTCAGTCTATGTTACACTAAAATTGTCGACCTGGTACCCTGGTGGTTAACCCCTTAGTTATACATAGTTATGCATAGTTATACTCTAGGGTAAGCAGATAACATATAAAGCAAATAACATATATAAAAAATAACATATATGCAAAGCGCTGGGAAAACATTAACATGTATAAAGCCTGTTTCATCCAACAGGCTTTCACGATTGACTTTACACTTGTTCATGTTTTCCGCTGCGTAATCTTTCTTGAGTCAGTATTTTCAAAAATTGACTGAGTTAATTCAAATAATTTGTAGAAAAATATAAAACGTTGAGATATTAACGCAACTGACTGCAAGAATAAAAACACAATTATAATTATATTAACGGCTTGCACATGCTCTGTAGGCTGACACAAATTTTCTTTGGTGGCGTTGACTTTTTCAAGGGTAACTCCAGCGACGTTTGCCCTGCAGATAGAACTTCCATGCGCGGCGTAGTTCCAGGCTTTTGTCCATAACGTCCTCCAGCCGGACGAGGCCGTTCAGAGCAATGTCGAAGCAGCTGGTAACTCCGACAGTGGCGGCTACGAGATGGCCCATTTGGAAGATTCTGTCAGACTCGCGACGGCATTGCCAGGTCGCCCAAAATAGTACGGTCAAGACCAAAATTTGAGGATGTTCGAAGAATAGCTCATTTTTCAAAGGCCCTCCGGTCAGGTGATACATTCCTAGAATGGGCCCATTGATGTGATAGCTTGGGCTGAGCAGGTTGAAAATGGCCACCCGCCGGCGTTTTGGCCGCTGTAAGTGCCTTCAGGGTGTCGTCAGACACTGTCAGCGTCATACCCAGTAGGGTCAGGGGGTGTGATCCGTCCAGCCAATGAGGGGTTTTGCCGAACACCGCCTCCCCGTCCTCGTTAGTTTCCATGTTGTCCAGATGCTGGATAAAACCCGAAACTTCGTCACGATCCATGGCGTCGGTCTGTGCATACATGCTGAATAGGGGTGCAATCATCGCGAAGTGGTTGTTAAACAGGTATATACTGGCACGCTTGATCCGTCACCATCGCTGAATAAAAGAAAGCGGCAATTAATTAAGTTCATATCAACTACAATTAACCTTTTTTTGGCTAGTGAATTTTTCGCACCCAATTAGAGCGTGCGATCAATTTTTGCAAAAAATCACGCACATTTTTCGCCGTAGTCTTGCTACGTGTTGTCTCCATACATAATTTATGATAATGTACTTTTTTTGACTCGACGAAGGATGTCTGGAAGTCAGCTGGCGGAATTGCTTGCTTCGGCTCATACACTGAAGTAGGTGCGAATATTCACTAAAGTCTTTACGCAGGATTTCTTGTAGTTTGGTGGGTAATTTAGGTGGGTTGCGTAAAAACATTTCGCCGGTTTTGGACCAAGGGGGACAGTTTCAGTTTGTACCCCCGTGTCTTTGAAACCGGCAGCTGCCGTCGGGTTTGGGATTGCGCAATTTTTTTTCTAACCGATCCCTACGGCCAGACAAGTCAAAATTAGACTCGTCCTTTGATGTTTCAAGTGTGTCAAGTGAAACGTCAGAGTCAGGCTGATGTTTCGGGTTTTGTTGTTCAGCCGAGGGGCTCACGTTCCCTCGTCGGTCAGTAGCGTCCGCTTGGCTGCTATTAGCGTCGACGGACGCCTTCGAGGTCGTTGGTGAAATAGCTGCCCCTTTTGCCGACTTTCAGGAAAAATAGTATTCTTACGGTAGCCTTTCGTTTGATAGTAACGTGGTCACGAGAAATAGCACCGTATTTATGGAGATTTACTAAAATTTTTGCTCTACGTAATCTTAAATTTTTAACACGGTTCTTAGCGCGTTTCCAACGGTCGTTAATTCGTGCGTAATCCTCCTCCCATTTTGTGTCTAAATCATCAAT
>JASANF010008477.1:0-17515 GCA_030248245.1 Trissonchulus sp. WLG1_4
TAAGTATTAAGAATTATGTTCAAGTAAGCTGACCAGCAGGTCAGCTAAAACCTGTTGTGCAGCAGATATCTTATTGTAAAATGTGTATGCAAAAGTTCAATGCGTTTTTATGCAATCTTACAATAAGTTGTTTATACAAAAACTGGAAAGAGTGTTAATTATCCAACAACAAATTATGCAGGAATGGGTTGTTTTGATGAGTGAGAAGTGTATTCATTCTTTCATGACCAAAAATGACTACAGTTCGCAGGAAACATAAGATGCTGCCAACAAAATTATCTTGTCAAATGTTGGTACTATCAGCAATGTGACACACGCGCACTATGTTGACTAAACGCACACGCGCACACACGCACATGAACTAAACAAACGCACATTGACATTTTTCCAGCTTACAGTGTAACTTTTGCACTAGACAATGATGTGACGCTCGCGCAGTAGCTCTAATATGCAAAGCAAACTAACGCACAGACGTACATTGCACTACAAGCCCAGTGTATTCCGCCAGAAATCAAAATTAGAGACCTGTTGTGCTGTGGCACAACAGGAAAAATACTTTGTGATTATTCGAACGTGGCTGTAATCACCGATTACATACAAACAATTTTATACATTGTTTCGTATTAGCATAGTATGTCTATTTGGATTTTATGCTGGTAATTGTCTGTTTTTGTCTTTTGGTAACAAATCAATCAATCATAACATGAAAAATTTTGGGAAAATACTTTTTCCTTTGTTTTTTATTGAGTGAATTCAAATATAAAAACAAAATAAGATGATATACGTAAAGCAAACAAAATTCACAGTTTTTTAAACAAAAAGTTATGAACAAGATTTCAGACTCAATACTAGGTTCCCTTGGTAAACGAGGAAAGCAAGTGCTTATATGCCCTCACAACAGTCACAGGGTATTTATTGGAGTAGCACACGCATATATAAAGTTTCAAATCCTTGTGAAACACAATTGTACTCATGAATATCAGTTGCTGCAGACACTTGGATACCAAATTTAGGTGTTCATTGTGAAAACTATTATCACAGTAATAATTTTCAAGCATCATATGCTACCATGTAAAGTGAAAATAAAATTAATGTTAATAAAAAATATGGTTTATTTAATTATATAATAATTGGACTTAAAAAAGTATATTCACGACTTGATTTTTGCTTGGACTTGTTGTCATTAGTCAGAAACGCAAAAACGCATGAGTTATTGTTGCTGCCATTTTTGACACACAAAGGATTATTCGACTTGGCTAATTTTTAGATATAATTTAAGGGTCATAAAGACATTTAATTATTTGTAATAAATTTATCGGAACAAATGATACAAACAAAAATATTGACCAAAATTATAAGCTTTTTGTGTTTTTATTGCACGAGCTAAGTTAGCTGACAAAACTTAATTTAATTACTGTATCAAATACATACATTCACCAATGAAACTAACCATATGGTATTATGCCCGGGTCTATGGTACGCACATACATTGGCAATTTGGTGCGTAAAAGCAGTTTATTACTGTCCAGACAGGACTTTTAAGTCAGAGGTAGTCACCAGCCAGTACATGCAAAATTTCAGTTTTTGACATTTTTGACCCCCGGAGGATTATTCGATTTTGCTAATTTTTTTATATGTTTTAGAGCTTATAAAAACGTCTAAGATTCCGTTTTAAGATTTACGGACGTGGGGGTTCCGGGTATAGTTTGGGGGCAAAATTTGATTTAGCGAAAATGGCATTTTTTGAAATAATGGCCAAAATCTTTGCATTTTTTGCAGTCTACAGCAAAAATAACTTCAGATTTGACTTTTTCAACTTATTTTACACCTAGGACAATCTTTTCATCATCCAAACTTGCTTGGATAAATTTTTATAAAGAATTACAAATGTTAACTCAGACATCGATTTTTCACTCGAAAAGTCAATTTTTGAAAGTTCGTATTTCCCGCCAGGATCAGTTTCGGGAGCTAAAACTTTGCATAGCTCAATAAGTTATGTGCTACAATGTTTGGACAAAATTTGAGCCCGATCGGAGAAAGTCGATTTTTTCGACTGCGAAAGCTATCTCGAAAAAGCTCTATTCTGAGTGAGAACGTGTCTTAAAGCGACAAACCTCAAGAACAAGTATGAGCCAAGCTCAAATGAACGTTTTATGAAATAAATTCTGAAAATCAGTGCGGTTTTTTTCTGAAAAAACTTTCATGCACTTGCGTTGGCCTTAAATAAAATATTTTTGTCTTCACCTATGTAAAAAATCACTATTTCAGATAAGTTAACTGTCAGAACTTGATTGCTCCAAAAATTTAAAATAACTTAAGAAATGGAAAAGTGGTCAACATAAACTTTAGCTGCAAACTGTTATAAATTCTATAAATACTGTTATAATCATTGTTATAAATTCTGCTATCAAAAAACTGTAAACTGAAAACAGCAGACAAAAACAAACCTAGAATGTTAATGTTTGACTAAAGAGTTTTAACCAAAACCGTTTTACCCAAAAAACTATATACAGTTTTTACATAACTTGTATCCGGTGAAACTTAATGCAATTCTGATGCTTTTACATGATAAGAAAAAGTAGTCAGGCAAACCCCAAGATTCTTGCATGTGGAAACCCTCATTTGTAATTCTAAATAAACAAAAGTTTCGAAGTTTTACCGGCACCAAAAATAACAGATAATTAGACCTGAAAACACCCTATTAGCCAGATGTCGTCATGTTATTATCTCATTAAGCCAAATAAAATTTCATGAAAGACGTCAACAGTTTCGACGCAGTTCGTATTTCCATTTGGAAGCGTGATATCTTAGTGTCAATTGTCATTCATCTTTTTACGGGCAGACCTCATTAAAAATCTTCACAAAAGATATTAATGGAAATTCAGAACTTCATGAACATCACTGCTGTTTATACAAATGGTATAACCAAGAGTACATAATAGCTTCTCCGTCTATATAGAAGAAGAGTGAGACACTCTGCAGCCTGCCTGTGTTCTAGCACAGGCAGATGCGCTGGTCGTTTTCAGGCTACATGTTGACATTCTGTGCAACATGTGGCTGGCCAATCAGCGCGTAGATTCCCTGCGTAACACACTTTAGTATATGATCGCTGATACGTTGATAAGCATTAAGATAGGGATAAAAGCTTAATAACTCATTATTTAGTCATAGTCTGCTTGCAAAAACATTAAAAAAGGTTTGTAAATACCTCTAAGGATATTTTGGCAAACTTTCAGCGAAATTGATTGAGAAACTTTTGAGATATAAACTTTTCTGAATTTCTTCAAAGTTTCTCAATCAATTTCGCTGAAAGTTTGCCAAAATATCCCCAAAGGTATTTGCAAACCTTCTTTAATGTTTTTACAAGCTGACTATGAATAAATAATGAGTTATTAACCTTTATCCCTATCCCGTTTTATGATTGGAGCACGTGCACAGGCGTCTGCCAATCAGAGAATAGAAGCTCGCTTCTGATTGGCCAGTCACATGTTGCATAGAATGTCAACATGTAGCTTGAAAACGACCAGCGCATCTGCCTGTGCTAGAACACAGGCAGGCTGGAGAGTGTCTCACTCTTCTTCTATATAGAGTGAGACGCTATTATGTACTCTTGGTATAACTATACTATGTAAGGGCCCAATCCTAAAATGGATTAAACGCATTAGATTAAAATTTGTTTGCTTAAAGCCCGGTTCATAGTTGTCCGTAAGGGCTGCCCGTGTCCGAGTCTGTGTCCGTGTCCGTAAGAGTAGTTTGATTCACAGTTGTCCGGATGTCCGTAAGAAATTGTCCGTGAGTGTCCGTAAGGGCTATCCGGATGTCCGGAACTTGAGTTGAATTCAGTTCAACTTTTGTCCGTGTCCGTAAGCAGTTAGCCAATCAGATTTTAGCCTTTATAGTCACGTGTACGTACATGCACATTAAATTCCTCCGCGCATAGTCAAATAATGGGAAATTTGTGGTAATTTTCGCTCAACAGTTTGCTTTTTATGTGTGTAGAACGTTTTTATTGATGTTTCAAATCTTGCGTTCACACACTCGTCTGCTGCGCAGAAAAGGTGTTGCTGTTATTTTATATGCATACGAATTGTCCGTAGAGTGTCCGTAGCAGTATGAATTAATGCTGCTGACAGACACGGACACGGACAAATGTTACGGACAACCTTCCGGACACGGACACAGACTCGGACACGGACAACTACGGACAGTTCCGCATGACTACGAACTAGGCTTAATAACTCATCTCAATGCTGAGATATATACATGCAAAATTTTGTGCACGAGCGGGAACTTTGATAAATGTTTCGTTCGCATTTAGGATCGATACATTAGTTATAGGCCAAACACATTTTAATGTAGGTACCTAATCCGTTTACTCCATTTTTAAGAATTGGCCTTAATAAATATAAAAGTGTACGACAACTTGTTTGACAATTAAATAATGACACAGGAACGATTCGAATTCGAACGTGACTATGTTTAAAGAAAACAAGCCCAACCTGCGGCAAAACCTTCAGTAAGTATTAAGAATTATGTTCAAGTAAGCTGACCAGCAGGTCAGCTAAAACCTGTTGTGCAGCAGATAATTTATCTTATTGTAAAATGTGTATGCAAAAGTTCAATGCGTTTTTCTGCAATCTTGCAATAAGTTGTTTATGCAAAAACTGGAAAGAGTTTTAATCATCTAACAACAAATTATGTAGGAATGGGTTGTTTTGATGAGTGAGAAGTTTATTCATTCTTTCATGACCAAAAATGACTACAGTTCGCAGGAAACATAAGATGCTGCCAACAAAATTATCTGGTCAAATGTTGGTACTATCCGCAATGTGACACACGCGCACTATGTGACACACATGAACTAAACAAACGCACATTGACATTTTTCCAGCTTACAGTGTAACTTTTGCACTAGACAATGATGTGACGCTCGCGCAGTAGCTCTAATATGCAAAGCAAACTAACGCACAGACGTACATTGCACTACAAACCCAGTGTATTCCGCCAGAAATCAAAATTAGAGACCTGTTGTGCTGTGGCACAACAGGAAAAAGCAAACATATGCATATCATACATCCTAGTTTAGTATAGAGTTATGTAGCTGAAGGTCGTTCACTTTAGTCGTTGTGAAATTACCCGAAACTGTTTTTGACACTTCTGAAATTCGGCATCTTCTCTCTAATCAGTTTCTGAATAGATACCTATGTATATTAAAAGTGTATTCTATAAAAATGAGACACGGCGAAATGCGTGCCAATCCAAAAAACTGGAAAATGAAAATAGCCAATTTCGCTATCTCCTCAATATCCCCTGCGATATAGTATATACAGCAATCTATCGTTACAGTGTGGGTATAGCAGCTATCTGGACTGAATACAGCTGTACCCAAAATAGAAAGTCATAGAGTTGTCTATATTCCAACGTGACATGAAAATTTGTTCCCGTTTGATTTTAACAGTAGAAAGCATGTTTTCGTAGATAAATATATAGAAAACTTTATGCACGATACTGTTTGGATTGAATTCTAAATTACGTCAGTGCTACAAAATTTCTTTCTGTTCCCATTAAAATGGTTAATGAATGACTACAAATGAAAGGACAGACTAGTAACGAATGATCCGTCAAAAATTCCAAAGCAATAACGCCAAAAATCAACATCCATTTAGAATTACCTGATTTTTTTACTAAGGTAAAAATATATAATGAATACTTTTTAAAACAGCACGAAATAAAACCAAAGGTAGACGCAGGAGCTGTCAATTGTCGTTTTTTAGTTTAAAAAATGTAGCCATGATCTATGGGTAATTTTCATTCATATGAAGGTCTGCTGTATAATAATTATCAATGTACCATTTTTGTCGCAGTTGCATTGGGTATAAAATACATTTTTGTGCTATGTTGTTAGGTGTGTGACGACTGTTACCAAAAATGTACAGCTAAAATATGAAACTTCAAAGTCTTAGTCACAACACAATAATAGTCACAACAGTGAGTTTGTTTTTAAACACAAGGTGGGTGAATGCATAAATTATCCTCTTCATAGATCCTATTAATTGTATAACTTTGGTGTTCGGACATCATTCGATTCCCATGCTTATGTTGTAAATGAGAAATGGGGCATATAAAACTTGGGAGCTGTGTTGTAGTGGTTAGCATTTTCTGTATTGACATACACGCGCGGTTCAGGTTCGACTCGTGGAACCACCATTTCTTTCTTTCTAAATCGTGGCATTCTCTTGAGTTCAAAACGTGTCTCGAAGATAAAAAGAAGATGAAAACAACCGACAAGATAATTAGTTGATTTGTTCAATTGCTGATAACCACGAAGCAGTGAAACGTGAATTTTTAGAAATCATTAGGTACCTACACAAAATAACTTTTACAGTGAATCTTGAATAAGTTTTTCAAGTAAAGCCGTCGCCTATTCAATTCTTTGTGTGAAATGTAAATTAAAATGGCAGGCCAGTTAGAATAACCGAGAGCTTTTTCAGTAAAAAATGGGAGGTGACTGCGTGCGTACTAGAGTAGAGAGACTGCCAGAATGTGTTTTAAAATTTTAATACGTTTGTGCACGAACAAAAATTTTCGTTTAATCATTTTTATCATAATGAAATAAAAAAATTAACCCTTTACTGGTCCAATTTCGAAAAAGCTGCAAGAAAATTTTTTGCGCTTTTTTCTAACTTAACATAGCTCTGATAAATACATTTCTAGAGTTTAATTCACTCCGTCACATACAGTCAACTAAATATGAATGCGACCTCACGAGGTCGTTTGACCACTAAAGGACCATAATTTATTTTACCGGAGTCGTGATTTTCGACGTTCACCGCGTTTTTAGCGCAGTTTTTATTGTTTTTCAGCACAGTTTTTGTAAGCGCAAAGTATCTACATTAGTTGTTCTGTTTGTACGTAACTGCTATAGAGTTCTCCCCGGCCTTTAGCGGTCCTTGAACCGCTGGGGGACCTAGGCCGTACCTGCTGACCCGGCCTGCGTTTACAAGAATATTCGCCAGCCCGGGGCCCGGACCGTAAAATTCCGGGCCCAAAATGGGTATAGAACAGACCTCCGTGGCGTAGTAGGCCCTGTGCGGCTGGTTAACCCGTAAACCTACGGGCCGTGCGCGGACCGCCGGGCGTTTTGAGTGCCTCGGTCTGTCTCTGACTACAGCAGCGTATGAGCTCAGTTAAGTTTTATTGTATGATTTGGCTAGAAGGGGCATAAAAACCATTTTAGACAATAAACTTGTCATTCATAAAACTCTCTTGTCGGTCGAAGGACCTCGTGAGGGTACCCACACAACAAAGCTGCTACTCATTCCACACAGCTTACAGCTTAAAAAAAGTATGAACAAAATCTCCATATATTAGTTATTACGAAAAAAATTAGTGAAACATTATATAGTGTAGTTTGTATAATTGATGATAACGCCAACTTTTTATTACTATAAACCGTCTAACAGCCACTAGCAAAATTGATCAATTTTCCAGTAGCATATGAAAATAACCACAATTTTGGCGCAGCAGAGCCAGTACATGTCGCTTTATTAAATAAAATATCCATGGATTGGATACCACAAACACGTGGTAAACTAGCTAGCCAATAAAACAGTGGATCTCACAAGGTCGCCAAACCAGTAAAAGGTTAAATTTAACAAAAAAGTTTTGTTTGTCAATTTTCGGACAACCTTCAGCGAAGGATGAAGTGTGTCAAACGCCGATGACCAGTGAACTTTTTTATGCATGGTACTGTACCTAGTGTACCTTCAAAACCTTCAAAAATCCAATTGCATACTGTTCAATGCAAGAATTAAAGTTCAACAAGTTCAACTCTTTAATGTATTGAAGCAGTTTTAATTAATAACACATAATACGCGATAACAGTAATCGGAAAGAAGCTGTGGAGTAATGGTTTCAAAAAATGTTTAAATGCTTTAATCAGGTTAATCTACGGCAAAAGTTGTATTAAGTTTGGTGGCTTTAATAACTATGTTTTCAAGTCAACTGAAGAGAGATCTGCTAAAACTTGTTGGGCAGCTGTATCTACCTATACCAAAAGAACAATTCATATCCAAGAAGAAGAATCTGCATACTCTGACATACGTGCTATTTGTTAAAGGCACAATCCTGGCCATTGTTATTTTTTTATTTTCCAGAACTAAAACTAACGGTGGACTTCACACAGGTGGTTTTTACTAAACCTTGGTTTTACGTCATTTTCGTATGATTTGCACATATTTGCATTGCATTACGAAATATCGCCTGATGCGTTACGAACTTGGTTGCGAACAGAGACCCATGGTTTTATAAAACCACCTTTGTGAAATCCACCATAAAAGTTTCTGTGCTGTGACACAACACAAAAACAAACCATTTCCCTGAAAAACATGTTTTCTACATATATACATCCTTGTCAATCCATCGTTGCGATTTTTGAGTCAGTATTCAAAATAGACCGACGGATGGTGTAAAACTCCGCTACATACTTTAAGGGGACGCGAAAATTGAAGCATACGTTCGAGGTTCAACAAACGAAGTCCTGGCCAGGAGTCATGGTTAATCTTAATTTGATGAGCGGTTCATGTCATGACGTTCACAACGAGCTTAGCTTACTACTCTTTTGTTTTTAGAAGACGGTGGAGTAGAAGACGTCCCTCATCATTGGACAGCCTCTTGCTGTCTTTGTGCCACGCACACAAATTAACACAATGACAAAAATTATTCATACAACAAAAATAAATAAGCTTGACGTTGACCATGCATCCGATTACAGTACAAGAAAATATCATGTCTTTATTGTGCCCTTGGGCGTTTGAGTATATACTTAACATACTGAACAGAAAAGCACAAAAACTCAGAAGCAGTTTTAAAAGCAGAAAACGCTATTTTCCAACTTGATACAAAAAATAATTTCAAGCAGTACAGAAAACACAAAACACTAATTTATATACACAGAAAAGCACGTATATTAAACATAAATAGAAACAACAAAACAAAGGGTAAAAACTGAAAAGTGAAAACCCAATACACAAACCACGAAACATGTACATGACGTACGAATCAGGATTAACACGCCACTTTGATTATTTACTGACTACTGACCACAGTTTTTCTCGTCCTGTAGACAGCAGGGCCCGGTTGTTCAACATTACAAGTCTTACAATTATAACAATTGTTAAATTTCACAATTTGTTACAATTGTGAGATTTCACAAGCGCTACAATTGTTACAATTGTAACAATTGTAGGATTGGCCTATAAAATGTGCATGAAATTTTCGGGTGTTAAAAAATGATCGACTTACAATTGTTACAATTTAACAATTGTAAGTCTTTGGGCAACCGAATACCACATACAATTGTTACAATTGTAACCATTGTAGGTTTGAGCAATCGAGCCCTGACTGTTTCTGTTTTTTCAAAAAGGACCCAAACGTTATTGTTGAAGTGTGGTAAATTTTAGAACTTCAAAAAATCAAGCATACTTGAAAAAACGCTTAGCTTCTGATACAGTTTCAAAAACGGTGAAAACCATACATTTAGTCAAAGTTTCTGAAAGTCTAGCTGACAAAACTGAAACTTATCCGTTCAAGTTTTCAAATTTGTTGACTTTGCCACCGTTATTTAAATATTTGTATAAAAACAAGCAATTTCCGTCAGTCATCACTCCAAAGTGGTACCCAAACTTAGTGCACGTTGACAACATCTGCGAAGTAAAATTGGTCCCTAGAGTAAGACAGCTCATCATTGGCCCAGTAGCTCAACGGTAGAGCGCTGGTCTGCAGATTCAGAGATGGCTGGTTCGAGTCCTGCCTGGGTCATTCTAATGATGATGCTGTCTTTCTTTCAGTAAGAATGTCCCCTCCCTTTCTTGACATGGCGAGACCGACACGACAAACCTGGGAATCTCCTGGTCACAAAAACTGAGTCAAGTAGCTTTCGTTATGTGCTGTTGGGGGGACATACCACCCATCAGTGGCATTGGCATAGTACACACTGGTGGTGAGAGCATATGGAGGAATTATCGCTGAGGGAGCTTTGCAATGAGAGCCTTGTCCAAACTTTGTCCCGGCTTGAAGTGAGAGCTTATCAGTCCCTAAAGGTGTTCGCAGAAGATGAGGCTAAAGAGGACCTCGCGACACTTGCCTTATAATAGAGAAGAAGAGAAAGTAATAAATAGGGACGGCTCCCGGCGCTCCCCCACACCGGGTGTCAATTCCGGTTTTCAGGTCTGTCAGGATATCCACGAATCACGACACCGTCCATGGAAGCGTTTTGTTTTAGGGCCAGACGATGGGCCTAAAATTATTTGCATTTGTATGTTTCTATTTTTTAAAGCAATTTTAGGTCGCTCTGCACACGAGAGCGCATTTTGCTTCTTGGCGTACGCCACGGTGTACTCCATGGCGCATTGCATGGCGCACGCCACGGCGTACGCCATGGCACACACCATGTGTGTGCGCCACAGGCCACAAATGTGCGTGTGCGCCCGCTCATGATCCCGCTCGTGACCGCTTAGGCGCCGCTGATGCGTGCGTTTATGCTCCCCTCTTGTGAATAGGCCTTCAGTCAACATATTAATTTATTCCAAAATCAGCAAGGACTCCAATAGTTAACATTCTGTTTCGCTAATGTAACATTTAAATCTGCCTGGTTTTGCTTTGGAACATTTCGGTTATAATTTTGGCCTGTTTTGTGTACCTATAACTGTGGCATTGAATGTACCCTAACGTTATTAAGGGTATAACACAACTAGTCGTGACTCCGTAAGACAGTCCCTTAGTCCTTACTCTAACGGCAGCAGTATAAATCTGGTTAGTTACCTTTGATATCTGAGATTTTAGGTTTTCGTTGAAACTGACCTGCAAATTGTTCCCCTTGAAGCGGCAATCTGTATCCGCTTTCTTGTGCTGCCTCTTGCGTTCCTGCGAGTCCCATTCGGCTAATTTTGTCGCCATCGTCCGCTTCATCAAACTGACGAGTTTCTCAGCAGACATCGTGGACTGGTCGTTCGCAGCCTCCGTAAGGGCCGTTGACGATCCGCCTTCTGCCATGTCGTCAAATGGGTGCAAACTGCAAGGTAAACAACAGGTAAACAACAACAACAAACAACTTGCAAACAGAAACAAACTGTCTAGAAGTCGCATATTCGTAGGTAAGGACAAAAAGCATTAGAGACAAGCTTTAACAACCGTCTTATAATGTAGATTCTGGATAGCCATAAAGTGGATGGTAGTAAAGGGGTCGGGGGCCGGTTTTATACATTGAAAGCCGGGGCCGTAGCCGACAATGGGTAAAATCCGTCCCAGCCCTGTCTTTAGCAGAGGCTTATCATTTTTAATAAAAGTTTAATAAATTTATTTCAATAGTTGCTTTGATTGCTGTCGCAACACTTTTTTAAAGCTTCTATTAGAACTTTGGTTTTCTTATCTGAAAGCCTGTGGACGTGACAACTGCGTGTGCAAGATAACTTTTCAAGCACTTTTTCAAAATGCCAAGCCAGTAGCATGTCCAGGACCGGGGCCCGGTTTCACCCATTTGAAGTCGGGGCCGGGGCTGGGGCCGGGCCGGAGCCGGGGCGGAATTTTACCCACACCTGAACTGCATGCGGAGTGCCTGGCCCGCGGTTCAACATTTCCTATTCACACACGATTTGACGTCTAAATTTCAGCAAGCGTTGGCTCTGGTTTTTACGTCAGAAATCTTTTCCTTTTTTACTTATATTTTTGACCTCGAAAAGCAGAACGTTTACCAGTGTTGGAGTTATTGCAATGTTACAATGTAAAGCTGCCAGCCCCCACTTTTGCATTGCAATGTAACTGTTTGTAACAATTCAACTTTCCAACCAGCTTTTGCGTCAGATATTTCTTCATGATATTCTGACAATAATAAAAATGTTTCTGACGCTATTAGGGCTGTTAGAATTACACAGCTGAACTTTTCCTAAAAATTTTGATAAATAAACGTAATCTAAAGCCTGATACTAAACTTATAAAGCTTAATCTTCATGCAAAACTACCTCACCAGCAAACCAACACCTATTTGCTGAATGTCGCAGGGGTCGTAGTGTTTGTTTTTTGCGTAGACAAATTAATTACATTTTCCTAGAAAAATAGCCATTTAGTCAATAAGTCGGGGTTTTTAATGAATTCAAATACCATAAATACGATTTGAACACGTCACTGATGCTCAGCGTTAAGCTGGCCCAGTGACACTGACAGTCGATTTCATTGAAAACTCTCCTTCCTGCACGGCTCAACACGTGTGAGTGTGCGTTTTCAAAAATACGCAAATTTAGGCTTATGTTGGAGAGGCTTAGGCTTAAGCCCGGGCTTAGTCCCAGGGAAGCTTACACCCTACAAACTTCTAACCTTGCCTATTGCTCGAAAGAGCGTTCAATTTTGAACCCGTTTAGGTTTGGGGGATATATAGGGAGACTCCGGAGCATTAATAGACAAAAATGCCGTTTTTGCCGACTTTTTCACCCTGAAGGGTTTTAACACCAATAACTTCACCTCCGATTTTTATTAAAAGGAGTTACAGCTAGTTTGAGGGCTGTAGATCAGATTGGGGCTTTCATATTTTTATTAAAAGAGGGGGTAAGAAGTGAATTAGAATCGAAAGTAATAGTCCCCCCGCTTCAGTCTGACCGTTGCTGACAGCCAATTTTGGTTCAAAAGCTCAGCTTTATTTATGATTCCACAGTAGCAAGTGCCTTTTTATTTAAGGTGGCGCTCCTGAAATGTGACATTTCAAAAAACGGCAGTCTGGGGCCAATTTTAGATGCACAATAGCAAGCTAGTGTAAAAGTATGCACAAACAAAAAAGGAAGTTGATTGATGCAAATCAGCATTCAGTGTAGAGCAAACGTGAGTGAAACTTCGGCTTACGATTTCTTTTCATAACTATAGGAGTAACTAACTAGTAACTAACTAGTAACTACATATAGCTGTTGCACAATCGTTGGTGCACAATTACAAAGCTGTTGCGCAATAGCTCATTTTGCTCACCTCAATCTGATCGAGCGGTCACAAAATGTCAATTTTATAGATAAGCTTGATACATTGAAAAACACTGAAATCGCGATTTTTGAAAAACTTAAATTTGACTAAATTTTTTATAGTATGAGAACTAAAAATCAAATTGCGACCGCCCAAAGACAACTAGATGCATTATGGCCAAATTAAACTTTTTCAGTCACCCAATTTTAAAATCACAAGCCGAAAATTGCGTGTATTCACACGCACTATAGTCTGTCTAGGCAAAACTACATCTGCACAAAAAAATATACCACACTCGACCAACACAACAAACTAAAGCGCTCAGAAAATATGGAAACATGGATCGGAACAAGTATACACAACTAAATACAGCCAATGTACTGTGTACATGCATGGCAAGCACCAAATGTGGAGTGCCAGAGGTCCTCACTAGCCAACAAAAACAAGCACGTATGGCAGGGGTCTCGGCGGCACACCCCAGAAAAAACTATGCATATAATGTAGTTAGTCCAAATGTACATTGCCATGGACGGCGGAAGAGTCTCCGGCCGGGTGATAAAACCAAAAAGAGAACCATGCCACAGCCACTCACTGCAATCTAGATGAGTATGGTCGCTAGAAAATGGGCAGCAAAGCTAAAATATATATAGTATATATACTCAGACAGTATAGGCCGATGAAAGATAATAACAAGGAACACAAACCAACAGAGTGCGAGGGGTATGGGGGCGGCAGCCCCCAGGGAAAAAAGTCGAAATCAAATCAAGAGACATCAGAAATCTCCGCGAAAAACCAAAGACCCCCACTCACCAATCAGAACTATACGACCCCCTCCGGCCGGAGCCGGAGCCGGAGCCGGAGGGGCCAATCCGGCCGGAGCCGGAGCAGCCCGCCCGATCGCTAATATATATATATATATATATATATATATATATATATATATATATATATATATATATATATATATATATATATATATATATATATATATATATATATATATAGAACATATACTGAATACTTGAATATTATTGAATCCGCTGTATACAAATAAATACTGGCAGTTTTCAGAAAGGGAGGCTACCCAATAAAGTTTTATTGATGCCCCAATAAAGTTCTATATGAAATCATGTTTTCATTGTACTGCAATAGCTCAGAAGGCGCATCGCAGAGCAGCTTGCATTTTTCGAGCTTTTTTACTACGAAATCGGGATTTTCTCATAAAAACGTTTACCACCTTTGTAAGACCAATTATTGTTGAATAATTCCCCCGATTGGTCTCCATACCTCCTGAAAGATATAGATATAGCAGGCGGGGAAAAAACCCACCTCATTTTTTTGGGGAAAAAAACCAACCCCGGTTCCGGAACTTGGGTATGTGGTACAGGTCTAAAAATTTGCCAGCGTATAGTACAGTCCCTGTAGGCAAACGTATATAAGCGGTATCCAAACGGGGTCTCGTTGGTACTTTTTATGAGTCAAAAATTTTGACCCCCCATTTTTGACTCGAGATGGCTCCAAGGGAGGTGAATTTTGGAGTCTCATTTCTCAGCACTAAGAAATGCGAGCTCAAATGTAAAAACACTTTACAGAGGTCTACCCTTCCTCTATTCATGACCGCAGTGGCAGGTCCCTCCTTCTTTCGTACGAGGGGGGGCATGACCGAAATTAGACGGGGTAAAAAAACCCCATGTGGGGGAAAAAACCCACTTTTTGAAAATGGTCTGGTGATGTCCAAAAACCTAGTAGCTACTCCAAAAGACTCATGGTAGTGCAAAAAACGTTTATTGTTAACACAAATGCGCATACTGACACTTTCTTGATCGAATTCTGGAATACGGGCCCAATAGTCGGACTTTGTCATTTTGAGGTCCCTTTGGAGCGGAAAGTAGTATTATCTGGTACTATTGCCAGTTTTTTGTATGTTTTTAATTATAACCTGTTAATTTCTCTTGTATAAACGCCAAATAACCGAATGAAAGTAATATATCCCCGTCACGACCAGTCACACCCACTTACGGTACCCTCCATGGAGGGTCGATGGCGTAAAAAGTAGCCATAAAGTGCAGATTTTGCATGTATTTGAAACGTAATAGCAACTTTTTAGTTGTTTTCAACGTTTTCAGGCGAAATTAAGGTGTTTTGTTTTCAAATCTGAAAATTCAAAATTTTATAATGGGCTGCGAAGGGCCGTTTTCAAACTTGTCTACCTGAGGCCCCATAGCAAATCTGCGTATAGTTTTGGCATCAGGGGCGTCTACTACTCCTAATACGTGCCATAGCGTTGAAAAACTACCGCTAACACACTTTTCGGGTGATTTATGGGGTGGGTTTTTTTCCCCCACATGGGGTTTTTTCCCCCAAATGGGGTTTTTTCCCCGGCAAGTTTTTTGGCTTCCCGCCAAAAAATGGTAAGAGATAGCGAAAAACCGGTCCCAGCGTTTAGAGCAAGGTTAGGCCTACGACAGATTTTTTGGTTTCCCGTGAAAACGTATAGTCTATGAGCTACATTACGAAATATGAAAATGCGGGTTTTTTTTTCCGCCTGCTATACCATTGAAAATGTTCAGCGTCGTTTTACCAAACGGATCCCTGGTCTTAAAAATGTATCGTACCAAAATCGTTTACTTCAGTTGAAATTGAAATCACTGGAAGAACGCAGACTTATTATTGATTTGGTTACCCTTTTCAGGATAGTTAAAAATGATCTTGGGGTGGATATTTCAGAACTTTTTTACGTTCTCAGTAGACGGTGGTAACTCGCGGACATAATCTAAAATTGAACCTTCCAAGACTTCGACTATATAAACAGTTCCGTGGCTTTTTTCTCGTAGAGTCGTACATATGTGGAATCAGCTACCTGTAGCGGTCGTTTCTGCTAATACTTTGAAATTTGAATAGTTTTAAAACAGAATTAGAAAAATTCAATTTAAGATCGTTTTTACTAGGGCGAGGCCTTCGATGACCCGACAAGTGGTCTGCCTTGTCCTTTTTCTCAAATTTTTCATAGTGATTATTTGTTTCCCAACCGGCTACGTTGGACGTCATTTTAATTCCGCTAGACTAACCTTTGAAAGTGACTTCAAGATTAAGGTTAGTTCAAATCGAGGCATCTCGGCCAAATTCACAGCGATAAATTATGAGTTCACTGAAAGCACAGATTATATACATATTCGGATCGAGTGAAGTTACAGGCGCACTATAACGTATTTTTTGTAGTATATAGTGGTGCGGGATTACGGGAAAAAACCTTATACACGCGTCTTGCGGGGAAAAAAACCCTAGTGCTTTCTGGCCGAACCTTTAGATATAGGCCCTTTTTGAGTATGTAGGTGGAATATAAAGCGCATCCCAAACTGACTTACCACCACAACAATTTTTGTGCAGTTTCTGAGGCCTGTAGCATTTTTTATGAAATATCAAAATTTCGCATGTTGAAAAATTTCAAAGTGACAAAATTTTCCAAATTTTCGACTTATCATAATTTTTCACAAAAAACACTTTTGGCGAACGCCGTTTGCATTTTTCAAGAGAATTACCTTTCCTCTATACTCCTAAAGCTCAAAAAAGGGAAAAAACCCTATATTGCGGGGAAAAAACCTATTGGGTGGATTTCACGAAGGTGGTTTTATATAGTAAACCATGGTTTTACGTACGTTTTTATATGATTTGCACATAATTTCATTACGAAATATCGCCTGATCCGTTACGAATTTCGTAGATTTTCTTAAACCATGGTTTTAGCTCAGCTGATATATCAGCAAAACAGAGATCTGCTGTGATGCAGGTTCAAATTTCAACTGCGCTAAAACCATGGTTTAAGAAAATTCACAAAATTCGTAACGAATCAGCCGACATTTTGTAATTAAATTACGTGCAAATCATATAAAAACGTACGTAAAACCATGGTTTAGTAAAACCACCTTTGTGAAATCCACCCATTTTGTTTGGTGAAAATTTTTTGGCTAAACTCACCCATTGTTGCTACAAAAGTTAATTCATCTGGGCTAAAAACATGCGTAGACTTCATTGAAAGCGTTTATTTGGCCGCAAAACGTCGTTTTTTGTCGTTTTGGCCCATACCCCACACCGGCGCAACTGAGGCGGGGGGGGGAGAAATTCAAACTGACATTTTTTCACCGTGAAAACACGTTTTTATAGGTTTTCGCATACGCTGAGTTCATTTTTAGCACTTTCCAAGCGAAAAAACGTTGATTTATACCTATACGAAAAAATTCAATTTTTGTCGAAAATTATCGTTTTTCGACATATTAGGGCTAATCGTCGAAAATTATGACCAATTCAGTCGTAATATCAGCCTGAAGTTTGATTGTCATAAAATAACACATAATAATATATTTAATACAGCTCTCTTAGCAACATATTTAGCTCATTTATACTAAAAATAGTAATTTTGCCAACTGAAAAGAGGCGAAATATACATAGTTAAATTGAGCTTGCATATCAAAATTTTTACATTTTTTCGCATATACAATAAATTAATTACATTTCAGGG
>JASANF010008478.1:0-14289 GCA_030248245.1 Trissonchulus sp. WLG1_4
CTACCCAAAAATCCTGAAACTGCGCTGACTAACCTAAACCTCCATAAAATCTAGTGGTAAACATAGCGTGATATACCTATGTAGAAGATGGGTTATGCCACTGGTTGGCGTTCTATAAGTGATTTATAAGTTGCAGGAGTGCACCTGTTCGAGGTTTTCACACATGCGTATTAATTACTTTTAGCACAACAAACAGTGATATAAGTTGCTTGTAATTTGGTTTTAATAACGTACGTAAAAATTTCATTGATTTAAAAAATCAAATCGTGGGGATCGAACCCACTGTACTCTGATTCGCAATCAGACACCTTATCCATTAGGCCATAGCCTTGCTACGGCTAAGCTGGTAAATTTGGTAGGTAGTTGTTACACTATAGTTAGGATGCATACTGAATGTACGTAGCTGCAGCAATGCATACAGACAGTGCAAAAGTCCACTACACTACCGCTGTTCTAAGTGTTGGAGTAGCCTAGCCCTAGTGGTTGGGACGGTGGATTAGAAAACAGCGTATTTGACGGCGGTGGATCAATTCATCTTGTCTTTACTTTTCTTGCTATTTCTGGAGAGAGCGGTATAAGCAGGGCGGACGCTATAGCGTGCAGTTTGAGTAAGTTGCACGCTATAGCGTGCAGTATAGTAAGTTGCACGCCACAGCGTGCCGTAATAACCAGGTTATAGCACGATACAAATACACTAAACCAAAATTACAACATAGCTTACTGTATCGAAGACAGTGGCGTAGGGCAGATACGAGACAATCGGGTGCAACAAAAATCTATACGGTGCCGGTATTTGTATCTTGTATAATCTACATTTCTATTTCTCATAATCTATTAAGGGGGTAGTGTCGCGAAAGCAGTCGATTTTGCGCGACTATAAAACTTTTTCAGTGAAAGATAGGTCACGGTTCTTTATTTATTCTAAAATTTCCCCCCCCCCCGCCGAACTAAACCCCACTCGAACGCCAAAAAAACTGCGTTTCCCGAAAACACACTCCGGCCCAAAGGCGGGGGGGGAGCCGGCCACAAAAAAAAAAGAAACACCCCTCGCCCCAGCCCGCCATCGCTGTTGGTTAAAAATATTGGTAGATATTGGTGGTCTAGTGTCTGGCAGTATTTATTTGACACCACATGGCATTTCACTAGTTTCTCAGTGAACGTACAATTTCAAGGCAAAAAGTTCTCATTTTGCAGCCTTATGAGCAAAACTGCTTTGGCGACACTACCACCTTAAAACCCTTGTTCAAGGGGGCGGATAAGGTGTACATTGCTGACTTTATACAAAAAGTTTCTCCACAATAAGTAGATGGAATTATTATGTCGATGAACAATTAATATCAGATAAATATGTTTTATTCCTCAAACCCCCCCCCCTCAGTTCACTAAATCTAGATACTAAAAAGGCCTGTCAGAATGTTTTCAAATTGGAAGGGTACCCCCCTTAAAACCGTAGATAGTTTTAAACTGAGGGGGGTGTGTAATAGTGACAGTGCTATCCTCTTCATATTGTGTACTCTTGCTATTACTAATATACCACTTGATGGAGTCGGGTGGATTTTTTAGTTGCTTTTCAAGTGCTGAAGTTGCAAAATTTATTAAAATAAAACTGCTGTTGTTGACATTGATAGTCTTGTAGGTAAGTAACTGACGTTAGAAACTTGTTACCACTTGTAAACAATTGTTACCAGTTGAAAACACCATTCAAATTTGACGTACACATTTGGTTTAAACTGAGGGATAGCGTTCAGTCATTTTAGTAATTAATCATAATAGCTAATCCGTTTACTTACGTTTCCTTCATAAGCTATAACTACTGTCACGCTTACTTGGTTTCAGCTCAACTTTACTTACGCAAATGACATTCAACTTTTTGGATTATTGACGAACATTCTTCGTTTCCGAATCCCGCTGGCATGTTGTCAAAATTTTTGTTCCTCCTAAGGAAACCTATTGTTATTACACACTCGCAGTCACAGTGTAAAACACTGCAAAACAGCCTAAATTACAACAATTTTGCTATTAAAAATTTGACGTTCAGAGCATTACAAGTTTGGGTCTATACCATAATGACGTTTTCTACGTGTTTCAGCTACATGTGTGCTATGCGTTGCTCTGATTCGAGAAAATATGTGTAATAAACTAGGTAACCACATCTTTGGTTTTATTTCTTTCGCATGCTCAGCCAAAAATGACTACTAAATAGTCAATTATTTCATTGACAATAACACATTTTATTAGCCAGCCAACAATTTCCACTATTCATTTCTTTGCCAGTAACAACTTTTACTCAATTTTTACTTTTATTTTATTCTTACTTTCCCGTTTAGCTAGCTATTTTTCATTATATATTGTAATGAGTGCAATACGTCTTGCTTTGTAATCACTTTCTTGTCTTACCATATTGGGGGTAAGTAGCATCACATACTCAGAAGCCGTGCTCGTATGTGCAATTAATGTAGCTATTTCGTTTTTTACGCTAACGCTAAATTTAGATGAACATCAGCACTTAGATATAGCCAAACATAGACTAAGATTCAGATATCACCAAAAACTTTAACGTACTGAGTTGCTCTCGTGTACATTGCTTGTGAAACCCGGTTTCTTACAAGTTATAGGTAATTTGACCGTAACAACACAAAAGCTAATAACTGTTATGTCATCTTTTACATCCTATACTTATTACTTTTGATGGTATTATTTCGTAACTTGACATATCTGCAGTTTGTTTTTTTGCGGTTTTAAAATGTTAGCGCGTGCTGCAAGTCGTTTTCGGCACATTTTTGGCGCATCAAACAAATGATTTTTCAACAAATTGTAAATTTGTTGAGCTATGATAAAAACCTCACACACGGGATTTCATTACAAAAACAACAAAGTTCAGTCAACATTAATCAATCATGGCATCGGAAAAAACACCTCGCCGAATTTCGCACCTGTTTCAAGCCGAGGTCTTGCCTATTTTTTTGCTCAGACTTCAATACCGACTGAGCATTACAATTAAATATCCAAACTTTCTTTTTAACTGTTTTAAATTGTAATATTAATCTAATTATTTTACAAACTTCTTTTTATCACCGCAAATACCTTATCACGCACCTGTTTTATCCATGATTTTTTATGTTAGTTCAGACTTCAATATCAAGATATCATACACTTCAAGGTTGTACTTTAAGCATGTAATCATATTTTACTGACTTCTATGTTTCCCTGTCCGTGTCATATTAAGCTAATTGGACGAATAAGCTTGAAGTTGGTTATTAGCATAATAAGTTAGTTCATGTCAACTTGTTCTCGACTATAACGGTCACCTGGAACAACAACCGGCTAACTTCATTTTTTGAAAAAATGGAGTTAAGTAGCTACTTTTGTACAATCGATGATGCTCTATCCAGTGGTGGTAATTTTGTGAGCCAACTTGCATTTTGTACGAAGATAGAGCAGCTTTTCCGTTGGCCGGTTGTTGCACTCTGAAGGCGATTAATGCAACAACCGGCCAAAAAGTGATATGATGCGAGTTGGCTGGTTGTTGCTCTCACTCAATCAAAAATTTAGTAAACACTTAGCTAGCTTAATAGATGGCTGAAAGCTATAAAAAACTGTGAAAAAATTTTCCGGATTGGCCAATCCTGAGTCAAGTTATGGTCAAATTACTGTTGGCCGGTTGTTGCACAAGGTGTGTCACAAACGGCCAACTACATATACGTACACGTTTTGTAGCTAGCCTGAAACTGTTATCTTTGTGTTTCAGTCGTGATACGTCCTGAGCAGAGATGCACGGGGGGAATCGGCGAGGGGGGGTGCCCGACCTCTGGTGGAAGGGGGGGGGTGGTCCCTAGTTTCGGCCATTTTTCAGCGATAGCCGAAAATTTTTCACAATTTTTCGATTTTCAACTCATTTTTGGGGTACTTTTTGGCGGGGGGCGGCGGGGGGGTAGGGGTCAAAGGGGGGGGGTGCCGACCCCCCTCAGGGGAGGTGGGTTCCTGAGTGCGACTAAACAAAATTATTTTTAGTTCCTTCTACAGAAGGAACGATTGAAACCAACTGCAACTGCATAGTTTTAAAGTCACACCTGTATGTCTTATGTTTAATCCTTTGATGCGCACTGTGAACCTCAGGTACCTCACGTGGTGGATGCCCAATTTGGGGCTATAAAGCTTGGCTAGCTTATTCTAGTCAACTGATCTTCGAACTGTTTTTTCAGAAATAGCAGATCTTTGCATTTAGTGGCTCAATTTCAGTCCGGCTGCCACACAAAACCTATGCTTGATTAAGCAGTGTGAAAATTTGACTTTTTTTCATCGCAAAAGTAGTATTTTCTTTATACTAGCTACCACTTTGGTTTATTTTTAAAACTGAAAACTAAAAACTAAAATTTACTAAAAATTGCCGTAACTGGCTGAAAAATGATTTGTGCGAAAATTAAAAATGACTAATTCATGCTCTTTTAGCAAGCGTTCATCTCATTGTAGTTTATAGGTTAAATTATTAAAATTAAATTAATTTTACGTAGCTTTAGTTACAGCAAGGCTCATCACATAATATATAATATGTATACAAATTTCAAAATTACAAAACTAAGCCTAAGCATCAGCCTCGCGTATTATTATTGTTGATTGAAAATTAATGGTAAGTTACTCCTGCAGAACTATCGAAAACGTTACCACCACCTTAATTGAAGGTATCGCCAAAAATTGATGCAAGTCAACAACGTCAAATACATATTTTCAATTCAAATTGAATTGAGTTAATTGCTAATAATGAACAGTTACGTATATACAGATTTTAATTCTTCGTTTTAAAGTCTTAGGGCTTTTTCACAAAATTAACGTGATTAGTTCACCGCGATTAGCTCAACTACATTAACGCATGTTAATAAGCGAGCGCTGATAACAAAAAACAGTGCGTTATAAACAGACTCATCGCCTGAATACCGCATGTTTTGGTTATAACTGTATTCTTTATCAAATGGCGGTTTTATAATCTCTCTCTACCCGCTACTATGCACGTTTACTAAAAAAATTAGGTGTCAAGAGTGGGGCTGCCTAAACAAAGAAAACAAAAATACATAGTTATTAAGCAGTATTGTTTACAATATTACATACATATATTGCATGTTATCTAATAGTATTCTAATTGGCTGAGCCACACAGCAATCATAGGTATTTAGTATTGATATTTTCGTCATGGATATTTTTCCTTCCATATAATGGGGGGACAGGAAAATATATTTAGAAAATTTTTCCGGGGGGGAGGGGAAATTTTTTTATTTTTTAATGTTTTTCCAGGGGTAAAATTTTGACGGGGAAAATTTTCCCTGTGAAAGCGCTTACATGAAGCGTGCAAATGTGTGCAAATTTGAAGCAAATCGGACAATCTAAACTTTTCATTTTAACAGGTAGCCCCCCTTAAGTAGAAACTCAGAAAAGTGCAAATGGCCGTTTTTCAACAGCCTGGAGCAACAATTGGCTAACTGCCCTTGGCCGTTAATTCTTGTTTCAGGCTCACGGGTAACAAACAACCAACTGTGTAGTTGACCGGTTGTTGCTCAACTGCAAACAGTGTCAGATTTCTACGCTTCCTCAAAAGCAAAAGTTCTAAAATTTGGTTCACTCATGAACCTGTTCGGCTTCTTCAAAATGAAAAAAACCGCCAGCGTCTACTGATTCGCTACGGCGAGTAAATCAATTTTTTTGAACAAGTTCAATTTGGTGAAATACTATTTAGTTACAGCAGTTAGCGCTATAAGTTTTTCGAAACCCATTAGGTAGTACTTTCTGCTACTTCTGTGCCAAATTAGAGCATTCATGATGTCAGCATAAATTCTTGGTGCATCAGGTTAGAAAGCGGCTAACCGCTAATCTTCATCATGTACGTGCAATATTTTGTGACAGTGCAACAACCGGACAAACCATCAAACACGTGTAAAATTTGTGCTGCAACAACCGGCCAACTGCAGATCAGAGTTTTAAGATTGCTTCGGAAAAAATGTCAGTTCAAGCTTTTCGGCTGAAATTTTACAGCAAAACAGAGAGAAAGTTGAGGTTTAATTTAAGCTACTGCTTGTAAAAAATGGTTGAATAAATGCTTGATCAAAGTGTTGCAAACTTTAAAGTCGATTTTCTCATTTTCAACTTTTTGTAAGTTAGCCGGTTGTTGTTCTAGGGGACCGATAAGACTGCCATTTGTAAAATCATGCTTGATGAAAACTGACTGATATTTGATTTAGACGCGCTTGGATTTCATGACACGTTGTAATATAGTTTGTGCTGGTTTAGTTATATGCTTCTGATTTAAAAATGACGCCAATACTTAGATTTGATACTTGAATACTTTTGCTTGACTATTGGATATTACAAATCACAATGGTGAGGTAAGCGAATATGTTTTAGACTTTTTATGACAAGTTACCTAATGGTTTGAGCAAATGGTCATGTAGACATGCTGAAAATACTCACGGCCTATTATACGTTTAAAGCCCGGTTCATACTCGTCCTTGTCCTTGTCCCTATTGTTTTGTCCTTAAGCGATTCCAAGAAAACAACCTGGCCAATTAAGTTGATGTTTCCCTTGAGGCAAGTCTGGGTCACATTCAGATCGTATGCAAAAAATTAGCCCAAGTTCTTTGGTAAATTCTTCATTGCAGCTGATTGAAATTTGTCCTTGTCCCTGTCCTTACGTCCTTAAGGACAAGTATGAACCGGGCTTTATTCAAACCTGATGATAAAATATTCAAAAACGATTCATCCGACCCAATGTCAACAAAACTAGTAATTTTCGCAAAATCGCCATTCTGTTGTTATTGCGTCAGACCTGCTCAAATAAAGTATTTTAGCAAATTAAAAATAGAACAATGTTTTTCGTAATTGAAACTAACTAATAAATAATCATTGTATGCGTGTGAATTCTAATTAATGAAATATGAATCTAACAGTTCAAAAAAGTGGTTAGGTGATTTATTTAGCCTAGTACAAAATTTTGATATTGATTAACTCACCAGTGCTCAATTTTTTTTCAATTGCTCAATGCTCAATGCTCAATTTATCAAATGCTCAATTTTTTTCAATTTTTGAGATAATTGTCTTGTTAAAAAGTCTCCGTTTAAACTTTGATTAGCTCTCTATTTACTTCTTACACGTACCTGAAACTAAAAAATTTATCACCATTATTTGGCAAACCTGTGAATAAGAATTTTCAAAGTTTTTTATTTTAACAAACTATTTTTTATTTTTAAGGGGGGGCGCTCTGAATAACTTCCATTAAATCATATTGCTATAATTTTTTCTTATCTTGCTGATACCAAGTTTTTTGCTCAAGTGCAGCCAAAACAGAAACCAAGCACGTCTTTTTGCCAGGTTTGAAAATTCTGGTAGCATTTTAGCTAATTTTGTGACATCAAAATTGAAATTTCGAAAATTTGTCTAATTTTTGAAACGACGTAGCTCAGCGGTGCCTTAACTAAATTTTGCACTCAATAGCTTAAGACAATTATCTGGCCGAGACACCATTTTTGTCGGTTTTTAATTAGTGGCGACAATTTTTTAGTTATTTTATTTTTTATCGAAAGTGACGTTTTAGAAAGCCTGTCATAATGAGGCAAATCATAAAAATCACAATTCAAGAAGTTCGGTGTCTCCATATACGTCTGTTCTAACCGTGTGCAAAGTTTCAATTGGATCGCTTTTTGCAGCTGACAGCAATATCGCCTAACGTCGGTTATTCAGAGCGCCACCTTAAACAGTGAATTTATCTATGTTTTTTATTCAAAAATTTGCCAAGTAACTGTCTAAAATATTCACACAGTTCGCACCAATCAGAATAGCTGGAAAATAAAAATGAAACAAAGAGTATAGTAAAGAGCAAGTGGAAGAGTATGACACTCTACCAAATGCCTGGGTCCGAATGAAAACCTGCTACTTATATCCTCAAAAAAGCCCATAGTTCCAATCCACACACCCTGCCCTTGTCCAAACATTTTGGACCACGGTCCAAAATTGTTCCAAGGTGTTACTGTTACAAAAATTGTAGACTTAAGTAAACTGCTGCTTTAGCGGTACTTTAGGATCCAGTAATGACTCAATTGTTTATTGATATTAGATTTTAGCCCCTCTTAGTTCTTAGGTCTGAAATTTCAACCACCAAGTCTACAATTTCTGCTCGATTGAAAATGTTATTTATACGCCACAGACTCAATTAAAGCGAAACAGGAAGTTGCCTTTCCTGTTTAACATTCACTCAATATGCATGTAGATACGCGTTCTAAATTTACTTATGTAATTTAAGACGCCATTATGTAGCTATAATCCGATTCCACAATACACGAAAATATTGCATTGCTTTGTCATGCATTTGTAAATTTCATTCATATGTAGTTGTTTGCATGCAAGCCTGATTCTTGCACTAGGTACATAGTGTTTTTAGAAGTGTCAGCATTTAATTAATAAGAGAGTAGTACCGTGAAAGCAGTGAACTTTATTCTGTTATTAAAACTGGTTCAGCTGGTTAAAAATGTGAATTGTTTTTTCTGGTATATAACTGAATGAAATTTGACCGAAAAACGTTAAAGACTGTACTGGATGTACTCTCGATGGCACAAAATAGTTTTTGTCTCAATGTTCACATTTGTTAGTCAAATTTTAGTTACTCCATCAATGCAAAATTTCAGAACAAGAGCTATAGGTTTTGCAACCTGTGTCCAAAACTGCCTTGGCGTAGGTAACTACCACCTTTGCTTAACTTAATATTTCCAGATAGTCACATGAAAATTTTCGATTGCTACGATTTTAATCGAAAAAACGTATTGACATTGTTTTTTAATTGTAAATCCTGCCCGATTTAATTTACTCTGTTTCAGGAAAACAAACATTGAGATGCAAAGTTTACTTATAATCTCAGCCGTATTGCCTATTTGCCTTTTGCATGCAGAATCGAGCAGCGAATCAGACTTCTCCAGTTGCACATTGGATTGTTTCAAAACACTTCAGCAAAATCACACAGATGTAGAATTAGAAGCAGTCTGTAGACATTTGACAAGTTTAAAGCGCTGCCTCGATTATTGTCGCGACGGAAACCAAGCTTGGATCTTTGTCTTGGATGAACTTAATAATGATCACAGGGAATTCTTAAACAAAATCTGTCCAAATTTGCGAAATTTGGCATCAGTTCGGCGGCCAATTCCTACATTTTTAGCAGTTTTGACAACTTTTGCTTGTATAATACTGTAATAAATGGTATTATTTATTGTTGTTGCATAACCTATTATTGTTGATTTTGCTGGAATAAAATGCAGTATATAATCCACAAATATTAAAAGTTTATATTTAATTTTTGAAAAACACGATTTCTCATGATTAGCTGCAAATGACGGTATTGCTTAGCATATACAATGATTCAATAATTAACTAAAGCCCAGTTCATATTTGCTCATAAAAGTGTCCGTGTGGCTGTACTGTTTTCAGGTGGTAGTTCCAGAATCGCCGTTTTTTATTTCATTTTCAGTTTTTTGGGCATTCAGTAAATTAAAAACAAAATGGGTACGATTTCTGAAGCAAATTTAAATTAACTGAAAAGAAAATCTAAGTTAATCTGTTAGCGTCTTATATTAATTCTTAAATTACAACTGAATCACGATTCAACAAACACTTAAGGCCGATTCACACGGTGCGTTTTTGCCGCTGCGATTTTGACGCAAAACGCAAGCCGCAGGGTGTCGCAAGCAAAACGCACCGTCTGAACAAGCTTTGCGGCCTTAGTGCGTCTCGCAGGTCAGTTTGCTGCGTCTTTACTGTTTCAAAAAAATGACAAATTGGTCCGCGAAATTTGTTTATGCCAACACGTCCGCAGCATCAAAACGCAATGAAATCGCAGGTCGAATAGCAGTCTGGCGTTTAAAACGCTGCGGCAAAATCAAGACGCAGGCATTTCGCACTGAAAACGCTGCGTCTGTTCAGACATTGCGTTTTGCGTGCGGCAAGCTGCGTTTTGCCGCAGCGACAAAAACGCTGCGGCAAAATCGCAGTAAAATCGCAGCGTGTGAATCGGCCTTTAGGGTTGTCCTACGCAAGCGATTCATCAATATGCAAATTAAGGCGCACATTTTCCAAGGCCTGTATTTTAAAGCCTTAGTACAAGATTTTCCGCGACGAGTCAATATTTTACCAATATCTATTTAGTGTAATTTATTACATGTATATATGATTAAATTGATCAATGAAGCATACATTCACAGATGGGCAACATGAGCCCGTAGAAAAAAAGGTGTATAATATAATAGGCTAAGCAGAGCATAACACTCAACAGTTTTATTATGTACGTTCTTATGTACACAGTACACAGTAGTTCGAACTGTCGTTTGAGTTTAAGTTTGAAAGCGTCTGATTCCCAGCTTACTTCTTAATTCTAATCACTTATGATTCCCTTATTTGTCATTGTCAGCAGCGGCTGTTGTAGATCCGGTACCTTGTGACTGAGGCTGTGCTTTGGGCACTATTATCTGAACCGCTTCCGTGGTATCCAGGCCAAACAAACGCTTGGCGCCATTGCGTATTTCTTTATTTTTAACAAAATAAATAAAAATATTATTAGCCGAATTGATATTGATCAGAACCCAGCAAATGGGACCATAAATACGCACAGCTGAGACCGGCGCTTGAAAAACAATGCCGAAATAGTAGATTGCCGAAGGGATGGTGTAAAAAACACCACCGAAAAAAATTACCACCATCAACATCTGGGTAACCTTCGCTTGTCGTTTCTGCTTTAAAGCTAAGAGCTGGTCTGTTATCGGCTGATTCTTGCGACCTCTCCATAAAACCAGCATTGCCGCTAGATAGATTACTAGAGTGACCGTCGAGGCCGCGAATCTGAAAAAATGAAAAACGTATTTCAAATACCATCGCGGAGCCACCCAGCCAGTTAGGCAAATTTGCGGAAACGCCGCACCTTCTTCAGGGCTGAACATGTATGAGATCAAAATGGTTAGCAGATGTAGCCCAAAACTAATACTCAAGCCCGTCGTAACGAATCCGATCGTTAACTTTTTGTCAATTCTCAAGTAAGTGCGAATGCTGGCGCAAGCAATCAGACGATCAATCGAAATCAGCAGCAGCAGAGTTGGCACAGTAAAAGTGCCGAAAATGAAACATTGGTTGTAGAATTTCCACAAACACTGCCATTGGGTCTGTAATATATTGTCCTGTCCGGTGCCCAAAAGATACATTCGGTATGGGGCTGAAGTGATTTGACCCAGCCCCACAACGCAATCGGCTACGGCTAAAGCTGCAGGCAATATATACTCCTTGCTGCGAAACGATTTAGTCGATGCAAATACCATCAAAATGATAGTGTTGCCTATGATCTCAATCAGCCCCAACACAATATAAATACAGTAAACTATATAGGCACGCGTGTTGTCCTGACTTTGGGTCTCGTTTGACATGTTTATAATTTTACCCAACTTTGGCGGAATGAAGTTTTGAGGAAAAGTTATATTGCAGAACTTTTGTACTTAGCAAATATCCAGTCTCTGTAAGCAAAACCGACTTTGTGTCGTCTGCTCAAATATTTTGTGTTTATATAAAATTTCTGCTGCCATGTTTTTATAATTTTGACAAATATTAATTATATCTAAAGCAATAATAATTACGGTTTCTATTTTTGACCAGAAATACGCCTTTGATAACAAAAACAGCTGAAATTAATAGCCATCTCTGTCTCTGGCGATTAATTTTTAGCCTAAAATAAGTAACTTCTAGACGTAATATGTTTTCTATGCTGCAGGTGAAATAAAATGTTTATTTTTTGACTTCTGAAATTATTTAGTAGCTGGGAAATCCAAAATTTTGGGCGGTAAAAACGAACCTTTACTTCGTTTGCATTCTACTGGTTTAAAGAAATGTCAAAAAATATCAGTAGTTGGTTCAGTGAAACATAACTATAACAAAATTCGTAAAAGGTTTAGATGAAAACGGCAAAAAACAACGCTCTGCGGCTAAATGGTAGCTTATAATATACATAAAAGAACATTCTTTATTCTATTATGTAGTCTTGGTTATAATGCATTACTTTACTTTTACTGACGCCAGTTTAGTGTTCGGATTGGTTCCACTAGAACCGTTTAGAACTGTAACCGGAACCAAACGTGTCAGTAGAAACGGTACCGGAACCGGTCCACTGGTCAACTCAATGCTCAACTGGACAGGCTACCAATCTAACGTACAGGATCAATTTAGGGCACACTACGACAACAACAGCTACTGACACAACTAAGTGAGTTTCTGACTGGATTGGATGGGCTGCGGGTATAGGATCTGACTGGACGGCGGGGTGAACGGCCAGACGGACAGGATGGACAACGGTCGGGAACTTGGGATCTGGACGAACCGGCAGCTGACATGGCGGGCTCGACTGGGCGGAGTGAACCTGGACTGTGGGGGCTGAAGCTCAGTTAATGCGCCAAGCTCAGCAGGGATGCAGCGGATCGGACCTGGGAGCGGAACGCGTGGCGACGGCGACGGCGACGCGGGACGGTCACGGGACTCGGATAGTGGGGCCGGACGGACTAGGATGCGAGGCGGTTTCTGAGGCGTCACCCAATTTGACTCAGGTTCCGCTTTTTACTGCTACCGGTAGACTGAGACTATTTTCTAACAGTAGACTAAGGCACTGAACGGCGCTGCCACTGAATGGCGCTGCCACAACGGTCTGAACCGGGAGCAGTACACGGGCCTCGGTCGGCGGTTGGCTAGTGGGCAAGCACACGGGCCACAACACGGACTAACTGACTGACTGAAGGCAAAGGCCCCGCGGGTACGCTCACTTTTAATCAAAAACAAAGGCATGGTCACAGGTTCAGAGAAGGAAAAAGGAGAGAGTTCAGATAGGACACAACCGTCCGTTAACAAATTTAAACACCGATTCCTTTAGATAACCTAAAACGGGCGGTGGTTTTCATTTAATTCCTTTGTCGGGATCTACCGATCCCAATCCTAACCAATGCGGGAGACTCAGCTAACTCAGGGTACCAATCAGATTAGGGCTCAGCTTTAGCCCGCCTGAAAAGTTCCCTGTTCGTAGGCGTACAACGAGTTTCATCCTTTGCAAAAAATGACGAAACTTTGCAAAAGGTGGCCGAAAAGTACAATTTTTCACTTTTTTACACTGAAAATGTGTTTTGGAGCACTTCTTGAAAAATTTTTTGTTCGTCACTTTTCGGGGAAACCTTGGTCACTTTTGCGACGGATGAAGCTCATCGTATGCCAATGAACAGGGAACTTATTTATGCACAGTATTGTAGAAATTTAACACAAAAATTGAAATTGTGACTGAACTTTAACCTTCAATTTCTCAGCCTAGGCTGAGGCTGAGCGTAGGGAAAGTTTAGTTTAAGGTCAAAGTTTTGGGCCTGTAATTGTAAGAATAACGCATGTCGCACTCTAAAGTAGGAGAAAAATTGTAATAAAATGGTTACAGCTCAAAAAATCGTAAAAAAATAAAAAGTACAAAAATTGCAAAAAAATGTACAAAATTTTTACAAAAAATATACAAATATATACAAAGTTTATACAAAACGTGTACACAAATTAAAAAAAATAAACTAAAGTCGAAACATTTTTTGAAAGAAAAACTAAGCATATTTTAGGGGTGGACAAGATAAAGCGGTTACCGCAGTTAACGCGGCGGTAACCGCAATTTTGCGGAATGCGATAATGGGTCTGTTACTGCGCGGTAAGTGCGGTTACCGTAACTTGCCTGTTACCGCGGTTACCGCACAATTTTAAAGCCTTTATACGTCTGAATGGATTTTTATTCCGCCTGAAGGCGGAATTATTTGAAGCATAACACTCTATGAAATGCGTGTAAGAAGATTTTGTACGTATGCAATGCTGCATGTTTTACACTGTGCTCGCTTATAGGAGTAAGCGTGTTGCAACCGTGGGGGGCATGAATCAAGTACATCAACTAAATTTTAACCCATACAAGATAAATTGCGTCAATTTTATGTAGAAAACTAGCCGTTGACCATATTTCAATGCAGCCACCCGTTTGGTTTCGAACTGTTTAACTTTGCTACATGTGTCTCCCCCTTGGCTGCAAACTTTGTTTTGGCGGGCCGCTGTCTAATTGGCTGTTGGCATTTAGCCACAGCCAACTAGCGTTTGATGTACATAAGAACGTTTGAATGTTCAGCAAAAGATGTAATATGTAATAAATACTCGAGTAAGACCCATATTATTAGGATATTTTGCAGAAACATAGGGCATATTAACAATTATAAACAACAATTGATTTAT
>JASANF010008479.1:0-39030 GCA_030248245.1 Trissonchulus sp. WLG1_4
CAAATCTAATCCGCGCAATTCAGTATCGGATGAAAAATAGACCTTCTTATTCGACTGAAAAATTTAATATCGAATCGAAAAAGAAGAGCTATTGCTAGTGAACGACCACAGGTAAAGTTTTTCCGTGGCCGAATATAAAATGCCGGTTCCGGTGTCAGTGGAAAATCTTGTCCCCTCGGAAATCCTGTCTCTCCTCTCCCCGGGCAGGATTTCCTAGGAAATCTTGTCCCCCTCCAGGGCATCTTGTCCCCCTTCAGGAAATTTTTTCTATTTTTGATTTTAAAATTAAAAAATAGTAAAATTTTAAAAACTTTAAGTGTCATCTGAAACAGGGTTTTTTTTTCAAAAAAATTTGTGTCCATAATTGTGCAAAATTTTAATTTTAGTGTGCAAAATTTTATGTTTCTGTGCAAACTGTAAGTGCGTTTTCTTCGCCTATATAGAAGCAACTATACGTGTTTTTATACCTCTAGAGGTACGTACGTATCAGTGGCTTACCCAGAAAAAATTTCGTGGGTTAATGACTTTTCGATTTTTTGTAATGGGTGAAAAGGCACTTTTTAGCAATTTTAACACTCATAAAACGCCTTACAAACGCAAAATTACTAAATCAAAAAAGTGCCGAGGTTTGGGGGCAGTAGCCCCCGGAAAAAAATGGCGATTTTCCAATTTTTAGGACCAATTTGGTCAACTGGAAAGTGGAAACGTATATATCAGAAATTTTTTCCGATCGAAAAATTAAAACAAAAGATAGTAACTAACGTCACATTAGACAGTGTATAGCAGGCGGGGAAAAACCCACCCCATTTTTTGGGGGTAAAAAACCCACCCCGGCTCCGAAACTTGGGTATGTGGTACAGGTCTAAAAATTTGCCAGCGTTTAGTACAGTCCCTGTAGGCAAACGTATATAAGCGGTATCCAAAAGGGGGCTCGCTGGTATTTTTATGAGTAAAAAATTTTGACCCCCCATTTTTGACGCGACATGGCTCCAAATGAGGTGAATTTTGGAGTCTCAATTCTCAGCAACTTTAAGCAACACTTTGTTGACGAATCTGGGTGATTTTGAGGCCTAGGGGCGGCAGTCTCAAAAAGCTAGAGCTTTTGTAGAAATTTGAAATGAATTTTTCATTAAAAAACATAATATTTCATCAACACCCGTTGACCTGGGTCATTGCTGGGATCTGGCGACGGCAGTTCCCTCAAAATGCAGAAATTTTTTAATTTTCGGGCAAAATTTGTGTAATTTAAGACGAAACGTTCGTTTTTTGGCCGGGCCATAAAATTGAAAGGGGGGAAAATGTGTAAAATATTGTGTAAAATTTGTGTAAAATTTTACAAACAAAAAATTTCTGGGGCGGAAATTTTCACCATCCCTTGGTGTATATATATATGGCCTTGCTATGTTATATTAGTAAAATCATAACAGTGGCAGATCTAGGAGTTTTTCAGGTTGAGTTTAGCAATTCCCACCACTTCGTCTTCGTGAGACAGTTTAGTTTAGAAACGTAGATGCCGTAGTTTGTGGAGGTCTGGGCCTGGGAAGCTAGAGACTTATGGTTTTTGACAAACGTGTAACACGATTTTTAGAAAAATAACCCTCTAGCAATTTGAACAGTTATCATAGTTACGCAAATCATGCGCCATTTGCCAAAAAGCAGTATAAAAACCTGCCGCCGTTGATGATGCCGCCAGTGATTCCAGTCGGTGCAGGGGTCTGGTGGCGGCAGCCCGCAGAATTTTTTCGATTTTGCATTAAAAACAGTGCATTCTGAGCATATCCCAGGCCCATCGGACACTGTGCATTATTGTGCAAAATTTTAATTTTTGTGTGCAAAATTTTAAAAAAAGTGTGCATTTGCACAGGGTTTTGCACACAAAAAACCCTGATCTGAAATTCCCAGACCATCCTATGGCAGGTCTCGGCTTCTACCGAAAATATCTTTTCCTTTTACCAAATTTACCAAATTGTCAGTTTCACGGAGTCTATGTCGTAGCCGTACCCTAAACATGAGCGTGCCCAAGCCACCGCCAAACACTGAAAACCCACATTCTTTAAACCTCAGATCCCGAACCAGAAATAGGGTCTTAGTAATAAAGACTAAAGACTAAAGAATTTATTCACGCAAAAAAAACAACAAATTTAAGAAAGAACAAAAAATAACATGTTTACGCATGTAGTTCACAGCAACAAAACAGGAAACAGATTTGCTAGCGACACAGGAGAGCCCCGACTATATATTATACTACTCATCGTTTTGTGAATTCTGTACAATCGTTATTGGTCCAGATGTATCTTGCTCCGGTTAGAAAATCATTTGGTGAAAGCCTATATACTATATAATTAACAACAATGTGAGCAATTCAAAAACTTTTTGGTTGATGCAGACCTGATGGGCGTAGAAGAGTTTCAAGACGGTTATCGAAAGTCCACTTACGGGCCAAGCTAAATGTTAGTAATTAAAAAAAATTGAGAAGACCTAGACCGGCGTAAAGAATTAATTTCGACCACACATGTATGAGGGGGGGGGGGTGGGGGGGGACCCCTCCCCCAAAATCGAGGACCCGTGGGGGAGGGTCCCCAAAATTTGGGCAAAATTTTGAAAAAATGGCACTTTTTTAGAAAATTTTGCAAAAGTTCGGGTATTTTTGGTCGATCTGGGGGGGAGGGTCCCCAAAATTTGGCCGGAGAGGCCCCCCCAAATTTTTGACCCCGTTACATGTATGATTTCGACCTAATTTCCTACTAGGCAGCTGTCCATGGCACTGTTGATGCAAATGGGGGTAAGATTCTGTACATCATACCCCGGATGGGGTAAAAAACGAACAACCGTTTTTATCGATAAATTTGTTGGAGAAGTGCTCATTTTCATCATGGTTTACAATCTTTTAGCTGCAGTATAATATATAGACTAAAGAAATTGTTTGTATAAAACAGATGTGACTCACACTATTTTGTTTAAAACTCACCCCTTTCGTCAGAAACGACTTTTGTTCTAATTTTTGTTTAAGTTCGAGTTTTTTACGCCTAAATTGTGCCGAAACACCGTCCTCGTCTACCAATTCAATATTTAAGGTGTGCATAGCAATAACACCGGAAATTTTCAGTAATTCCTATATTTTAGTGAAACATCACCAAAACACGTTTCGTAAGGGTTGTCAAGGGATGGACTAAATGGCAAAAACCAACGTTTCGTAGCCAAATGAGCAGTTTTAATGAATTCTGCGCATGTCTGTTTTCCAAATCAGTCAACGTTGCATGAATAAGTTGCCAAACAAAATAGGGATTTTCCCCGCTAAATGCGAGGGGTTTTCAAAGGGTGGGGGCCGGAAGTGTGGAACGGAACGTCTCCATGGTGCACGCCAATGTATGAGTAAATGCCTAAGATACGGTTTTGAGATTTAAAAACTTTTATACGGCCATTTAATTTTACGTCCTTTTCTGTGGCCCATTCCCACCTCTCAGGAGGTTGATTTTTCTTAAAAATTTCGTCAAAACTTTTTCTTCAGTGTTTGTGCACACCTGGTTTGTGTGACGTGTGTGTAGAGTAGGCGCGTTAGAGAACTATTTAGTCACAGAAGGATAAAGCATAATATGTAAAAGTTACAAATTATCTTTTGTTTGCTTGTTGCTGCAATTTGTCTATATGTACAATGTATATGGTCAGATACGTGTGTGCGTGTGCGTCCGACTTTTTAGTGTGATTCTTTTTGGAAGTGTTCAAGAAGAACCATTGCTCTGTCTGACTTGCGTTGACTGAGTTTTACTGTGTGTCTTGGTACAGGCGTGAACAAACACCAATATCAAATTCAGTTAGTGGCATTAAATGAGTTCGTTGGTACGTAACGTACAGCAGTTCTGTTCAGCTTGACAATATATGGTTGATGTGAACCGGTGCTTTTGATTGCGAAGTACTTGTGTTGTGCTGTTATGTGTCTGGTAGATGGTGTCCTTCAGTAAACTAGAGCTGTCGCTCCTGGGGCCTTTTGGCTGAGGGGAAATTTGTCCCGGACATGAACCTGAACCAGTCTTGTGTTTGTAGTGGAGTTCAGTTGCCGTTGTCTCTGTACGGCTACAATATTGCTCCGACCAGGACACTAAAATTTGTGATTTCCCAAACCTGAGTCGGACGGTCGGATTAAGCCGCTTAAAGTCTCAACAGCATTGTTGTACTCGTGTTGCCTCTGCTAAATACATACATACATTATGATTGGCCATATGCCCGTGTATATATTATATTTGTAAGCATTAAGCAGCCACTGGTTGCTACTTACTCAGACTGGCTAGTACTGGCAGTATATACTCCTTAGTCCTTGTACTCATTCTAGCTTTTTTCAGCACACTGCACACGCTCACACATTATGTACTAAGCACCCACACACGGAGTAGCACATACACACACATATACAGACTGTTGTGTGTCAGGCACTATGTCCAGGAATAGAAAAACATCTGATTCTGAAAGTCAGTCAGTCAGCTTATGTGGCCGGTAAACTCAAGATATGAAAGTTTGGGGCGTACTTAAGTTACTAACCGTATAAGACTGAAAGTCTTTAAGCGACAGCTAAGTTGTGTAGGTACGCGGTTCATCTTGAGCGTCTTACAGGATTTGTAACTATGAGGCTGCACTCTGCAGTCGTGTTGAGAGTTTCTATTTCTAGTTGTAAAATCCAAATTTGGGGCAAGTCCACTCTATGCCGGTTTAGATTCAGTTTTTTTAGTCGTGAAAATAATTGGTGATTTATTGTCGCGTAACTATCATGACTGGGGCAAAGACCTTTTTGGCTTTTCTTAGCCTTGTAGATTTAGGTTCCATTAATAAAACTTTTGGAGCAGCGGAACAATGTCCCCATTTTTACTCCCCTGCTTGCTATATTCTGAAGAGTTAAACTACTTTACTTACCTATCACATGTACGTTTACGTATGTATATTATATTTTAATAATATAGTGTATGAGTTGTATTGGAATCATAAATCATAGTCACAAGCCAGTGATTGGCTGCGGGTGCGGGGGGTTTCATTGGAGGGTCGTTCGGGGTGCACACAAGGCGGCCAATGATGAATGCCTTTTCATAGTGAATTGGAATTCAGACAGGAGCTGGAGAGAAATTTAAAATCGGATCGGATGCTGCTTTTTGGCTGGCTAGAAGCTACTTGTCTGAGAGTGAATATTGCTGGTATAAATTGGCCACTTTTCAGCTCTCAAGGCCCCATTTAAGTACACTTGTATTTTGACCTTCAATCGGTTGGCTGGGACCCTTACTTACATGCCACAAGTCAACTTTTATAGAGCGTTATCTGAAGATTGATACGTATACATTAGGTTGAATTTTTCTGCCGAACATCTGACTGAGCGTTTATCTTTAATGTTTTAGTTTTAGGAAGAGGCACTGTCAAACATCTACATAAATATGAAGTATGAACGTACGTATATAGCTTTTTTTAAGCTGCTAAGGGCACCCCCCCCCCATCCACCTCCTCTTTGACGGCTGAAGAAGTGGCCAAAAAATGAGGTATGAATCGGAGAATTTTCGGCTGTCACCGAAAAGAAATAAAATCAGGGACCAGTGACCACCCTCCCTGGTTTCCGGCATCCGCTCGCGTCAGACATTCCCCCTCGCCGATTGCTCTCATGCAGATTGGTCATAGTAGCCTGCTTTTTTAAGGCGTGCAAACACAAACGTGGAATTTCGGGCTTATGCACGGGGGGAATCGGTGAGGGGGGGTGCCCAACCCCTGGCTGAAGGGTGGTGGTCTCTAATTTTGGCTATTTTTCGGCAACAGCCGATAATTTTTCACAATTTTTCGATTTGTAGCTAATTTTTGGCGTACTTTTTTTAGCCGCACGCGAAAATTTTTGAAATTTTTCGATTTTCTTACGCATTTTTGATACAGTTTTCCGGCCATCAGAGGGGGGTGGGGGGTCGAGGGGGGGGTGCCGAATGTCTGAGAATGGGGGTGCCGAGCCGATCCCCCTCGGGGGGGGGGGGGGGTGGATACCCCCCTACTCATGTGCATCTATGATCCCCGTTAAATAAGAAATAAAAATATAGTATTTTAGCAGGACTGCATAGTTGATGGTGACTGGTAATAAATGACAAGTCTGGTATTACACTATAGCGCAAATGATTACGTATATATGCCCTTACATTATGTATAATATATGGAAACGTGCTCTATTGTGCCAAAGAATAGGATAGAGAGAGTGGTTTATTGGTGCTGTTACAGTAGAGTTCGGTAAATGTTTTTCGGTTTCTCTGTTAGCTCGAGATTGTCCATAAAGTGCACTTCCAGCAACCACTGTGTTGTGCATTGTGCACCCTTTAAAAACAGTTTTGGTTACTGGCAGAATGACAGAACCATAGCTTTACGGATAACAGAAAGTTATTTTCACATTAACAATTTTAAAATAACTTTTATTTCTAAATAACCATAGCTTTACGGATAACAGAAAGTTATTTTCACATTAACAATTTTAAAATAACTTTTATTTCTAAATAAAAGACAAAAAAGTGTATAGGTGTACGTATGTACAAAGGTGGCCATCGGGACTCATCTTCAATCAAATGCACGAAGCCAAGTTTGCTTCGCGAACACTCACCTGCCTTCACACAATACACAAAACGTTCAAATTTCAGTAAGTTTAAGTAAGCGAAAGTGAAAGTAGTGTATCGTAAGTGCGGTTGTCCGATTTCGTCTACCAGTGTGAGTGTATTCTCTAACAAGCCACTGGCTAAATAGTAGCCCGTGTTTCATTTACAGAATACCATTTCATCTAGTGTGGGCTCTAGTTTCGCCATGATGTGTGAACGTATACGTATGTATGTATGTATGTATGTATGTATGTCTTACGTTTTGTTATTTGTTTTAGCTTGTGGGCGGCATGTTCGATATGGAGACGAAGTTTGTGGTTCGCCATAACGCGAGCATTGTCCGAATGGTCAAGCTATTGGATTGTTGTCATGAAACACTGCAGGTAATATAGTGGAATAGAGGTTGAGCTGAAGCACAAGCCATAGTATATACATTTTGCGGTATATACTCCACTTGTGCTTATTCTGATTCCACTTCTGTGTAACCGGGTGTCAAAACTCGAGAGTGAAATTGTGTCTACATTAATGCGTCAAGGGTGGTATTTTGCGAGAGCAGAAGTTTTAGCATAAGCAATAAAAGTAAAATGTAAAATACCCACACATGTATAAGGGGGGATGGGGGAGGGTGGGAAGAACTACCCCCAAATTGAGGGGCCGGGGGGATAGTCCCGAAAATTTGGGCGAAATTTAGTAAAAATAGCACTTTTTGGTAAAATTTTGCAAAATTTAGGTTATTTTGGTCGAGCAGGTTGGGAGGGTCCCCAAACTTTGGCCGGAAAGGCCTTTTCCCAAAAAATATTGACCCAGTTACATGTATGAAAATGCCCTAGTGGTTCTTTTCTTAGTGAAGGCTTTCTTTTTTCGGATTTAAAGAAAACAGTTGTTGCTCTTTCAAAAAGCCAGAAATCCACGACTACGGGTTATCAATGAGAAGATAGATACTTGTCTTTGTCAGCTGATATTGTGAATTTTTTCATTGCTTATTGGATCATTTGTATAGTTATATAATATTTACATGAAATTGCATATTGCATGATATGATTTTCAGGCAGAGCTCTACAGCGTGTTCATTGCGATTGTGCGTAAATCGACGCGCAATATGGAAGCGTGTGTGGAAGTGGGCCTGATTTGTTTGATTCTGGAACGATTACCCACCGCCAGCGATGTAGTGGCTGGTAAGGGAGTTGTGGTTGACTCAGTTATTTTGGTAGGACGATGATTTTGTCGTGAAATAATCTTGAGAGACAAAACGGGCTTGTAGTTTTTTTAATGATAGCATTTTTTGTATGAGAGTTACATGAAATGATAGAAAGCATCGTGCAAACTTTTAGTGCTGGTGGTCGTGAACAAAAGAGAGCGGTTGAATCTTTCTTTTTTTATTTTTCTATTATGAATTCGACGAATGAATTTTGTTAGATTAGAAAATATACTCTTAGTTGTTATTTTAATGTTTTATGTTGATACAAATTTATCGTTGTTAATTATTTCCAGCCCTCCTTGTTGAACTGCTGGGTGTTTTGGCCAGCTACAGTATCAGCGTGAAGGAAATGAAGGCATTCTTGAAAGCACTGCGCTCAGTCGACGGGCACTGGGTAAGCAATATGTGAAGCGGACTCGACGTGACAGTAAATTATCTGCTTGCATTTTTTGCTGACAGATAGTCGCTGGATTAGTACTTTTAAGTAAAGTGGTTGTGAAAGAAAAGTTCGCATAGTAAGCGCTTCGCGTTTCATAGTAAGCGCTTCGTGTCGATATATTAATATACTTACGGCCGAATCATACATGTAGTTGGGGAGGAAGGGGTGGAAGACCCCCCCGGGGGAGGGAGGGGGTCCCGCCAGGGTGAAAAGAGGGGGAGGGTCCCGGCGGGAGTAAAATTTTGGCCAAAATAGGGAAACAATTTGCTTTTTTGTGAAATTTGAGCGATTTTTACCAAAAATTTCGCCATAAATTGTCAAAATCTGTGTTTTTGGTCAAAAAAGGTGAAAATTGCGTCATTTTTGGGAGGGGGGTCAAAAATACGTTGACGCAGGGGAGGGGGTCCCACCAATGGGGGGGAGGGGTACCCAAAATTTTGGTGCTGCTACATGTATGGGCCGAATGTCCGTTTAGTGAAATCAGCACCACTCCATAGCAACAAAGCAAGACCTGTTGTCGGTGTGGTGGCGTTATAATTCATTTATGATGTGACGACTCTTGAGGGGAAAGGGTCTCAAAAGATAAAAAGCAGAAGTGGATAAAAATATTGCGTTTTTTCAAAATTTAGCTGAATTTACGGTATTTTTAGTGAATCTATGGGGCAAGGTCCTCGAAATTTGGCAAATTTTGGACTGCGTTACATGTATGCTTAATAGTTTTTTTTATTTTAGCCTCCTCATTCCTGCAAACTGTTGTACGTCCTGAAGCAAATGCCCAAAAAAGAAGGTCCAGATGTGTTCTTTAGCTTTTCGGGAAACAAAGGAGCTGTGAGTTTGTTTAGTGGTTGTCCTATTAATTTTAGTCTGGTACAGAAATAAATCAGGAAGTCTGAACAAGCAGTAAAAAACAATAAACTTAACTCTGAAAGTTAGATCATTGAGTAAATCGCGTTTTTAACGAAATTGTTAGCGAACTATTTAGTTAGTTAGTTTTTTCAGGTAGTGCTTTAGGTGATAGAGCTCTTAATATAATTTTTATTGTAATATGTTTGTGATTCAGGGCATAGGCTTACCGCCCCTAAAATCTTGGCCCTACCAAAATGGGTGGACGTTCAACACTTGGTTTCGCATGGATCCGATCAATAGCGTTAACTATGAACGAGAACGGCCTTATCTTTATTGGTGAGCCTGAGCCCATTGATGCTCGGTATTTCTGACAAGCAGCATAGGGCCGACTTATGCATCCAGTTATATGGCTGCTTTTTTGGTAAAATTTAAAAAATATATTTGCAAGAATGGTAATTTCGTAAATTTTATTAGCTATTATGCTTAATACTTGATTGAATCGAATGTATGAATCAGTCTTGAAACTGCACACGGTTGTTTAGCCCTATTGTAAAGTTGTGTTTTTCGTCTTACAAAAACCAGCTTTACGTTATGTTCACTAATTTGCAACTATTTGTCACTGAAATGTTAAGTCTGTAACAAAACCGGTGTGGAGTAAAAAAGTGTTCAAGCAGATGAATTTGAATGTTGTTTCAGCTTTCGCACATCCAAACAGGTGGGCTACTCGGCCCATTTTGTGGGCAACTGCCTGGTGGTCACGTCGTCGCGTCTCCGAGGCAAGGGCTACCAGCACTGTGTGAAACACGAGTTTGCGCCCCGCAAGTGGTATATGATCAGCTTGGTTCACGTCTACAACCGGTGGAGCAAGAGCGAGATCAGATGCTTTGTCAATGGCCAACAAATTGATGCCATTGAAATGACCTGGCTGAACAATACACAGGATGTGAGCGGTTGTTTATTTAATTAGAAAATTGGATTGGCATACTCTATGATTACATACTCCGTGCTTACCTTGCTGAATTTATGCAAATCGTATTGTTTCAACTCCTTGATGTGTGTTCGGTTAAAATCGTGACGTGAATACATATCGGTACTAATTGGCTAATTTTGAAAATGGTCAATATTGATAATAATGAGTAGGAATGACCAATACATAACCTAAATAATTGTTTGTGCAAATATTTAGAGAATTCTTTTCTGTATGTCAGAGGTTTATTCTAGTATTTTATCATTAGTTACTTATTAGTTATTATTACTTCAAGTTAATACTTAATAGTAATTAGTTAATAATAGTTAATCAAGTTATACCAGGGCAGGGCTATATCTTATCTCATTTTTAGCACTACGACAAGTGCTACATCGGCTGTGGGGCAGATTTGGAACCGGACTCGTGTTTCTGCGGCCAGATGGGTGCCGTCTATTTGTTCGCGGAATCGCTGACTATGCAACAGATCAACTCCATGTACTGCATGGGACCCTCCTATCAGAACCAGTTCAAATATGACTCCGAAACTACGCTTCCGGATGGCTATAAAAAGGTTACTGGGGGTTACGTGTTTCGAGGCAGCACTCTATACTTACAGCCGTGGTTATGTTATTCTTACAGCCTGTAATTATTTAACTTCACCGTCATTAAATCGAGAGTTGAGGTATTTTTATAACACTGCTTCAATGGACATAGTTAAAATTATTAATGGATTTGAATTGAAAAGTTTCTACTTCACAAAAGTGAAGTAAATAGTAAAGTGGTTTCGATTAATGGAGTAACTGTGCATTTTTTATTGAGATACGGGGCGCTGACCACTCGTAAGTTATTTGCTAGAGCAAAATGTAATCCTGTGAATACACTCTGAACTGAAACTGAAGATCATTTTTAGGTTTAGTGCAGTAAAGCTTAAGTTAATGTTTATACCTTGGTTGAGCCACATTTAAGCGTACTAACCGAAGTCAGTAAGGGTCGATTAATATGATTATTTGCAGCCACAGTATGTCCATTTAGCCGGCAACATTATATTTCGTAATTTTGCCGGCTAAATGGACATACGGCTGTAAGTATGAATGGACTCTAACTTAATCTTCGAACGAAATATTTTCGTTGTTTCCAGTATCTATTCGACGGACGTCTTTCCAGTGCCCTTATGTTCTGCTACTGTCCCAAAAACTGTGATCGACAACTCTGCCTGGAATCCTCGCCCAAGAATAACACCGCCTCTTACTTTGTTCACACACCACACGCACTTATGCTTCAGGTAAGACTCAGAATTTATCATTGCACCATGGTACGCCACACGGGTTTTTTTGCTCAAAATTGTGCTCATTTGAGCATTGGAACATAAAAATGAGCTTTGAAAAATAAAAATGAGCATCGAATGAGCATTGTTGCTATTGCCCAAAGACGTCGCCGGAAGAAAAAAAATTGAGATTCCGAAAAATTTCCCCGAGTCATGTTACACGTCCGCCCCTTCAGTTGTTCCGGTAGGTCGGAACATTTTTCGGGATGTCCCAGATTTATCTGAATAGGTTAGACCTTACCTGTTTCTCTATTTATGTTGCCAAGTAGGGAAGTTCTTAACCATCACTTTATTTTTCATAGATTTTTTTGTCTCAGCTTATGTATCCAGTAGTCAGTATATCAGGATAAGGGCGTAGCCACCTGAGGAATCCCCCTGTTGGATCGGCGAAACAAAAAAAATTACAGTGCTCGAAGTCGCGCACAAAAATGCTGATTTTTAGGCAACAATGCCTTTTTCTTGCATGTTTTAAAGGTCTGTTACTGTTTTCTTAAAAATTCGGCACGTTTTATTAGTGGCTGCCGCCCTTATTCCTTGCAAACTTTATATTTTCAAATACTATATATTATACTCTATATTTTCAAATAATTGTCCTGGTTCTAGTTACGTACGACCTGGATGCAGGACGTGTCAAGGGCGTACCCCCCCTTTTGGCCAACTCATAAGAAAATTTCAACAAGGGTCCCCTCTTCGGTTTTTGTGGCTCGCCGTAAATTCCGATACGTCTCCAAATTTTCTCCGAAAATCGAAATTTCCCCAATTTTTTCTGGGGTCTACCGCCCTCCGACCCCTGCAACTTTGTGGTTTAATAATCTTGCGTTTATAAGGCGTTTTATAAGTGTTGAAATTGCCAAAAAGGGCAGTTTAACCCAATACCAAAAATCGTAAAGTCATCCCCCCGACATTTTTTCTGGGTACGCACTGACGACTCCCCCGTACAAAATTCCTCAGTTCTGCATTGTGTTGTCTTTACTAAATATATACTTCGACTTGTAACGACTACCTACGTGTCATTTTAGCAATGCAACAGTGCAAAAAACGTTTAAATTTTTTTGAGCATTCGAACTTAGAAATGAGCATCGAAACTTAAAAATGAGCACGAATTGAGCATCGGCCGTTTTGAAAAAACCCTGGTACGCCATGGTTCTTGAGGGCAATAATTTTCGAGACGGATTTCTAATTCCAGATGCCGGTCATTTTTGGAAAGTTTGTGTATATTCCTAGCACCAAGAGTGAGTACGTCCATGATAGACGCTGCTGTAGACGTATTTAGGAGATTGTGAAGAAGTTGAATGTTTTGAGTGTTTGGTTTAGATTATTTGCGTGATATTAGTAATTTTTGAATCATCTTGTGCGAGTATTCTCATTGACGTACTGAACTGATTTACATATTTTGATTGATTTAATGGGTCTTTTCTAAACTCTAGATGTATTTCATTCGGATTTGGTTGAATTTAGTTTTGCATAAATTAAAGGTTGCCAAGTTGATTTTTTTCAGGATGTGAAGGTTGTAATCACCCATTCCGTGCACAGCGCGCTGCATTCTGTTGGTGGCATTCAGGTATACAATGTTAATGTTTCCAATTATTGAATTTGACAAACTATAAAAGAAACTATTAGCAAGTGTGACGTAAAACAATAAAATAAATAAATAAATATAAAACTGTTTTTCTGATCTTTATATTTCGCTAGTTATAGTTTGAGAAAACTATTTTGTGTAGGTTGTCTGCCATAAACTAGAGCCCATTTCAATATTCAATAATAAGTTGAACTTATGTACTGTGGAGTTCTGTATACTGTGAATTAATTTTCACTATCCCTATTGTCTTACTCTTGTTGTAAAAAACGTAATAAATGTTTTTAAAAATGTTTTTATTTCGCTCGATCATTTTTCTAGATGCTTCTGCCCTTGTTTCGCCAACTGGACTGTCCACATCGCCTAATAGGTCGAAATTCAGAATTGGACTACAGCATTTGGTATGAAGTGTATTGTTATTGACTGTGATTGACGCTGTCGCTTTCGGTGTTTAACCTAAAATAGAGTTAGATTTTGATTTTTAGATTATTGTAAAGTATTTAATTATCCATAATTTAAATTTAAATAATTTAACTTAAAATTCATCTGAACCTCTGTTTTACGATGTCTAGTATTTTAGTGCATGTTCACTTAATATGTATCTTATATTATCACAAGTATTTTGCATTGTTTCATCTTTGCAATTAGTAGATTGAACAATTTTAAAAACAGTTTTCAAAAACGATTTTGCAATTTTTAAAAGTCTTCTTGACAGTTTTTTGCATATTTTTTTGCACTTTTTTGCTGTGTAAGTAGCAAAATTATAATTTACCTAGCGAATTAATTTCAGCTCCACTCTGCTGTCGGTGTTGTGCCAGCTGCTGGAGCAGAACCCTAGCAGTCAGCAGCAGATGTTTCATAACAAGGGCTTTCTGGTTGTCAGCCAGGTTCTACAGTCTGTACGTGAGCCCGTATTTGGTCATTACAAAAATGTGATGATGTGTGTCTGCACCAGTAATGGTCGAGAACCTGCGTTGCTACATTTATATAATATATTCTGCCGACTCTCCACCTAATCTACCAAAATTACCCTAAATTTTTGAAATCAACATCTTTCCCCTGGTTTCTCGATTACACGGAGGGGGTCCACGCATTACCTCATATCCAGGCTTAGATACCTCACTTCTCACTATTCATTAGTCTGAACATGGGCTGTTTTATTATTATTTTAGTCAGATAAACAACATATCACGGAAGCAGTTTTGGACACTTTTCTGGTGGCTACTAAATTCCTACTTTCCAGTCCATCGGGTGTCCCACTGCTGAAGCAGCTGTTTGATTATGTCCTGTTTAATCCAGCACTCTGGATTTATACTCCTGCTAAGGTAGGTAGATGAAGTTGTCACTGCACTAAGAGTACGTGACATAGTAGTGTGTGATGTGTCCAATATTATGCACTGTTGGCTGCAATGACGAGTTTTAGACATCGGTGAATAGTATAGGCCAGCTTAGTTTCTGAAATTCGTTTGATACCGAAAACGGTACAGAATTTTCAGGCTACCCGAAATTCTGTTTATCTCTTAATTGTTAACAGATAGACTCATTGACTCTGTTCATAGTTTTTTGACCTCGTTGATAATCTAAGTGGTGTCCAGATTTCTCGCTGACTACCTGCATTCCGGGCCACATAATGTGGGAAAACGGATTGCTGAGTGTGTTCTCCTCAAATTATGATAAATCATTAAGAACCCAGCACTCAGCTGTTGCAGCTATGCGATGCGCATTTTACCAAAAATGTAGACCTGTCTGTGCAATTTTTTAGATCCAAATTAAACTGTATCACTATTTGGCCAACGATTTTCTGAGCAATAATCAGCTGTACGGTAATGTGCGACGCGTATCGACTGTGCTGCAAATGGTACATGCGCTGAAGTACTACTACTGGATTGTCAATCCTGAAAGCAAAAGCGGGTTCACGCCCAAAGGACTAGGTTAGTAGATGGTTAAATTTTGAAGATCTGCACTGTCGATTTGGCATCCAATTATTGTATCACTTCAGATTACGCACGACACTCGCTCATAAAAATGTATTTGTCGCTGTAGTTTTCGCAGTTTTGGTTTTTGCTTATTTACAGTGACAAAGTGTGTCATTCGAGTTTTAATTTTTTGTTACTGTTGTGCCCTTGTGTGACTCGTGTACATTACGAATGGAATGAAACCATATCTTTTTTTATCAGCTTATACATAACCAATTCCAGTTAAACGAGCCGACACTTCAGACTTCGCATTTCACTAGCTACACATGCGCAGCTTCGTTTATGGAAATGAATATACCCCTTGTCATGCAGTTAAACTTAGATGTCTGCGTTATTTATGTAAATATGTTAACGCATATGCAGATAAGCCCATTATTATATTATTGTGCTAATTGAAAGTGAGTTTAGGCATAATATGTATATAAAAAGTTTACATGACTTACATAGCTCACAGTATTCCTACTTTATGCAAATTAACTGAACTTTATGCAAATGAGTTTTGGTTCTAGATGGCCCTCGCCCGAGCAACATGGAAATTGCCCGCATTCGCAACTGGATGCTGCTGTTTGTGCGAAAGATGATCCTGCGGGCCGAGGGACAGAAAGACGACGAACTCCAGGCCATGCTGAACTATCTCACCACAGTTCACGAAGTAAATGTTCATTAATTGTCCTTAAGGGTCCCTGTACTTTTGTCTTTATTAAGGACATAAAGACAGGGACATGGACACTTTTGCATGAGCTGGTGTGTGAAGCATTAATACAATTATTGTTTTGCCTCTTTTTTGTATGCCAATTGGAGTTGACTCTGACGTTTTGTGTACAAAAATGTGGCTCATTTAGGGATAAGAAGAAGCATGCGTAGGTTTTTTTAATTAAAAAAGGTAAACTTGAATATTATGATAAACAGCTTTTTTGTCATGCCGTTGCTGTCCTAACGCGCACGGATAAACACTGTAAGTATGAATCGACCATAATAATTTATCTTCAATTGCACAATGACTTCAGGACGATAATCTGTACGACGTTCTGCAAACTGTGATCGTTCTGATGTCCGAGGACCCCGCGGCGATGGTGCCTGGCTTCGACAGGAAGAGTGGCATATGGTACGGTCACTGGTGGCGCAGTTGTTAAGTTACGTGATTACGTAATATGCCACGTCATTGAAGGAAGAAGCAGAGTCAGAGTCCAATAAATATTAATAATTGAGGACTGAGATAGGAGTGTTTAGTTGTCATGATGATTTTTCTAAGAAAGCTCTTTTTAGCGTGTAGTCTTTGAGGTTTGTTTGAACTTTTGAGGTAGAATTTTTTATTGATTTTTTTGGAACATTGCTGTAAAACAAACATTCTGTCAGTAACTATTTATATGAATATTTTTAATAGTTTAAAATTTTCAGCTTTAATTTTCAGCACAATATTCAAACTGGTTGGTTCCCCGAACGAGCTTGTTCGCATTCCTGCCTTGAAGCTACTTGGATTCTTTCTCTGCAGAAGCACTTCTAAGTATTTACCGAATTTCTTTGATTTATTAAATATCTTGTTGATGAATACTAAATAGTCTATGCTAAAATGGTCTTTGGAAGGAGCTACGTTTGCGGGCATCAAGAGAATAAATCTGCTGTTTCTGTATTTTTGTTGTTCATTGTCAATTGTCATCATCCAGATGTGATACCTGTTTATAGATAACGAACGTTGCTCAACAGCCGCCGGTCGTAGAATGCTTACTTCCACAACTTTCTTGTTTAACACGATAAATTGATATAAATCATTATAATTAGTATATTACAGTGTGATTTTGTTTAATTTATCAAGCCCTAGTTAGTATCTGAATTCCTGTTTTTAGACGGAAAGAGGATGTGATGTCTCCGTACAATTTATTCACTTTACTCACCGAACGATTGCTGTTACACGCTGCGCATCTCACTTTGGCCACTTATAATGCACTTTTTGAGGTACTGACTGCTAAAATTTCATTTGTTGAGCTTGGCAAGAATCAAGTCATAAACTAGTTTGTAGAATTTATGAAGGAATTCTCTTCCTATTATTTTAATTTGTAATTTTGCGTCTGCATTGTGAGATGGGGATAAATTGAGAAACTGAGCTGTCTGCATTTGAGGTGTAGACTTGTTTAACCAGAATAGTTGTTTTATATGTACTGTAAAATATGGTACTTGCACTTTAACACGTTTATATGGCTGTGGCAAAGTTCTCTACATAATATCACAGAATGTCAGTGTGCTAATGGGGATTAAATTTTATAAAAATTTTCCGTGGCAATAACTGAATGCATCAAAGCCACAAGTTTAATCACTTAAGGGGGTAATGTCGCTTTCGTGGTTTTTGACATTTCAGTGTAATTTTTGCGCCCACAGAACTCAAGCTATAAACGGACTACGGCTTCGAAACTTTAACCACATTATCTTTAGGATAATATCCACACCCGTTTTTTTCCTTTTCTAAAAATAGTTTGTAGAGTCGGTGTTATGGGCTTTTGAAAATTTTAGAGAAAAGTCAAATTACGTGATTTTTGCACGAAAATGTCATTTTCTCAACGTAGAAACGACTTATCAACTATATCAAAAAAACGGGTGGGGATATTATGTCAGTGCATAACTGTAAAAAGTTTAGTAGTTGTTGGCTGATCTTGAGTTTCATAACTGTGGCGCAAAAATTAGTCAAAAACCGCTGATGGGGTGTATTCAAATGATAACAGCAGTAAAACTGCAAAAGATAATCTGCTTTTAAATATAGTTTTTTTAAAGCTAGAAGGTGTAAAAAAATGTATAAAAGACCGCTCTAGTTTTTGTTGAGGTTAAGTGCAGTTATGGTAGTTTAAAAAAACACCTAAAAACGCAATTACCCCCTTAACCAAAGGGGGATGTTTTGTTATTTCGCCATGCAATTTTACCCTGCAATTGGCTCCAATGGCTTGACTGCAAGTCGATGTTAGCTGTAGTCTGTGTTTTCAGCTTTTAACGGAGAACATCACGCATGAAATCCAGTACGAAAAACAGTCTGCTCCGGAGCCTTATCTTAGATTTGAAAACTCAAGTATGTTCAAGAGTAAACAACAACCGAGACTTAACAATTAATGTTCTTTAAGTAAGAGCAGTGCAAGTCCAGCACGTTATCGTGTGAAACGAATATAAAGCTAAAACAGTTTACATTTTTTGATATTCCATTTAATTAATTAGTAATTTATTTTTTTGACGTAAACCTGACAAAATTATTTTGCGATTTTTTCAGCCATTCTGAAAGTGATCGCGAATCTGATCAGTCAGTCGAAGCCGTGCTCAGAGCTGATGGAGGTCAAGCAAGTGTTTCTCACCGACATGATCGCCCTGTGTGCCGGAAATCGCGACAACAGACGGTCGGTATATAACTAGATCAGTGACTTCTGTTGTCCGTTAATGAACTTTTGAGGGGGTTGTGGATTGCTTCGGTCCAGTGGATTTGTAATACACCTAGACTGTCTCGGTGGAATGCATGACGGCAGTCTTCGCTCAGGGTTGGCAAACACAGTCTATGGTCAGCATTTTATTTTTTGCAAGACGTGTAGAATTTTTCGTTACATTGTTTTTATTTGTGGAAATAGAACGTCTCAGAATGCTTTTAACGTTAGACTGCGTTTATACATTCCACCTTCTGTGTTTTGGTCGTGTGAAACTTCTTCGCAATAATAAAGGTGTGTCACATAGTAATAGTATAATATTTACGTACAAAGGCTGTCGGATTGAAACTTTGTTTGTATTCTGTGTTTCATTTATTGTACACGGTATTTTCGTGTTTTATTTTCTGTTTTGTATATTCTGCTTGCATTTTTTTAACTTGCAGAACTATCCTTCAAATGTCGGTCTGGCAGGAATGGCTGATTTCCCTGGCCTACATTTACCCGAAAACGGAAGAGGAGTCGCATGTGTCGGGCTTGGTCTACCAGCTGTTCTCCCTGTTGCTGCACCACGCCATCAAGGTGGAGTATGGCGGATGGCGTGTCTGGGTGGACACTTTGGCTATTGTGCATTCCAAGGTGAGCCTTGTCAGTTTAAAGAGGTAAAGATAGCCCCCCACTTTCGGGGTGGTTCAGGCGGGAACCCGCTTATGTTCTGCCCATGCGCTAACCTCCCCAGAATTATTCCTGGTCTACACTTAGTCTACCAATATTGGATGACAGGTCGGGTGGACCTTGCTTCTTTGGAGCTCAGGGAGGATTCGATCCCCGGTAGGCACATTGTCACTTCGCCACTCGCGTTGTCGGTTCAGATTTTAGGGTACTCCCTATGAGTTGGGAGTTATGTTGGTGTACTATTGTATTAGTGTAGGTTATAGCACGAGCAAGCACTCAAAAAAAACCCTCACCCACAAAACAGCCGCCACACCCGCCACCAAAACCAAAAAAAAAAAAAAAAAAAAAAAAAAAAAAACCACCAACAATAAACCAACATAAAAAAAAAAAAAAATAAAAAACCACCCCCCCCCCCACAAAAAAAAAAAAAAAACGTATTGAAGCATTAAGAAACTGTTTATTCTAAAAAGCTAAATAATGTGAACTTCACTGGAATGTGGAAAGATATTATGTTGTCGTGGAAAAATATAATATTACATAAAAAGCTTGTGTATCGTTCTGCAGGTTTCATTCGAGCAATTCCGAGCAGAGATGGCCAAGAAATACAACATTTATCGCGACGAGGCGATGGACAGTCGATACAGCGCCCTGGCCAGGTCTCGGGCCCCAGTCAGCACCATCAGCGGTCTGGGCATGGGCAACACGCAGCTGGAGCGAGACGTCAAGACGGTCGTGTTCGGAATGGTGGATCAGGTTAGCATTGCGGCTCGGTTTGGGAAAGGTAGTTCGGTAAATAGAAGAACGGAAAAGTAGAATTAGAGGAGCTACACTGGTGACGTTATTGTAGGGCTGTAGCCTTGTAAATAGACAGACATTGACATAAAAATATGCGACGATACATACACTTAATGAATTGTGGATGGCATAGTTTTTTTGATGCAGTTTTGGTGACCGGAAGGACTTTTGGATTTTGTTTAATTTCTAAAGGTGATGAAATGAGCTGTATAGCAGCAGAGAAAAGGACTGTGTTTTAATGAGAAGAAGAGGTGCTGTTAGCAAGGAGCTTTTTGTGATTGCTGCAGCGAAGTATTTTATTAGCTGAATGTGTACTACCGTGTGTATGGGAATGTCGGCGTGAAAAAACTAAATCATGACTAAATGACTAAATCACTAAATGAGAAAATAGTACAAACAAATTGAAATGAAATGTTTTTAGGTACTGAACTACGCTTTATATCTTTTTTACGCTTCTCTTTCTTGTTTAGGTAGCTGATCAGCTGGACGATGCCAAAGCCAAAGAATCCGGTGGTGCAGTGAAACCAAGTGGACAAGCTGGTCAAGACGAATCTGGCTCCGGTTCCACTCGACGGGTTTTCAATACGGAAGCTCCGAGGCCAATTTACCGAACACCCGAATTTCGCTGGTCTCATGTTCATCTGAGGCTATTGTCGGACATTCTGTTGGCCATTGAGACGGACGTAGCTGCCTGGAAAGCGTAAGTGCCGTTGCTGCTGTAGGATCTGTGCTTAAAACTGAGGTTGTTTTGATAGGATTTGATTAACTTTAGTAAGTTGACTGAAGTTCAAGTATAATCAATACATAAAACAATTTTTGTGAGTATATTGTGGTATTTAGTTCTAAATTTGATTTTTCAGTGAAAAAAAAAGCAATTAGGACTTTGTTTTAAACATTTCAAAATCTTAGTGAATCTATGCTGAATCATTATGTTCGATGCCGTCTAATCGAAAGTTTGACCAAAAATTGCTGAACTCTGAGGCAAAACAGATGGCGTGATTTTTCCACTACTTTGCTGTACTCTTAATGACTAAAATTAGCTCTGTTCGAAAATAAATCACATGTTTCGTTTTCTCTCAGGGTGCAGAATTTTTTGATCAGACTTTAGCGCAAATGCTTTGATTATTTCAGTGACGGCAGTAAGACAGTGCTGGAGCACGTGAATGCTGGAGACAATGCCATATTCGTAGTGAACACAGTGCACGTGATCTCACAGCTGGTGGACAATCTGATCATGGCCTGTGGGGGCCTGTTGCCGCTGCTGGCTGCCGCCACATCTCCCAGTGTAAGCCATTGCGACATCGGGACTTCGGGCCAATTACTAAAATGGATTTAACCACGGATTAGATTAAAACTTGTGTGGTTAATAGCTTGTCTCAAAGTTGAAGTAGTAGGTTCCGGAAGTGTTCACACTAGTGTGTGGTCCATTTGATTGTAAAGCAAATTAGTTGGGTTCAGACTTCAGAGACGAGGTGACTACTGCAAAACAGAATACCCGTTAAAAATTGGTTCCTAGATCCACCACTCATTAGTTTAAGAATAGTGGAGCTAGATTTGTTTAAAAGTTTGTAAAACACGCTCGAAGGTCCAAAATACGTACGCCATGGCGCATGAGGGGGCGTGCTTCATGCAACGTGTCACCAAATGCGCCCTTGTGTGAAATGACCTTTAATATTTGGCTCTGAATTTCAGCCTGAATCCAGTTAAAACCTAGTTTTCAAAATCCTTCTCTAATTTGTGATATTGCTAGTAATAATTTATTGTTGTCTGGGTTTTCAGAGCGAGTTGGAAATAGCGGATGGGACGCAGCAGGGTCTTCGAATCGATGTGGCGGTCTCATTTTTAATTCGCTTTGTCAATCTAATTGATGTTTTCGTCTTTGCTTCGTCCCTTAATTTCGCCGAAATGGAACATGAGAAAAATATGCCTTCCGGCGGCATCTTAAGACAGTGTCTGCGGTTGGGTACGATTTAGCGATTTGTAGATATTTTCCTGAATCTGTGTGGGAATGTAATTGTTGGCTTATTGAGATCTCGTTCAATATTTGATGACCTTTAGTTTGTAAAACGCCATTATTTAAAAAAAATTTCAGATAATTTGTTCGTTTTGAATATCAAATTGTTATAGATAAGTGTGTAAAAGAAAATTAAAATTTTGGCCTGGTTTTATGATATATCAATTTTTTATCATTTTATTCGCCCGTCTCAAAGTAGCATAATGGCCATAAAGCTGTTCAAAATTTTCTGGAGAACAGACCATACTCACACACTGTGGGGAATTTTTTCAGCGATCAAATCCGCGCAGATTTAGCCGCCACACAGCTATTGGTGCAGAATATTGTGACAAAGAGAGTGAGGACTAAATTACACGTGATGTATTCTGGCCTCGGTAGCAGAATGTTTTTAAATAATGTGTTAAATTAAAGACGTCTATTTCCATTAATAAGCAAGTAAGCAAAGCAATGTGTTAAATAACCAGTTATTTTTTAGTATCCACCATCGCCGTCCGCAATTGTTTGGCGGCCCGCCTGGAAAGACGTAAGTCCACAGCAGACAGTCCGAAGAAGGTGAAACTGAAACAGACGGGCTCGGCACGGGACGCGGCCATAAGGCAACTCGTCATGTCCACGCTGACGGGTGAAAATGTATGGAATTTTGCATGGTTTTTCTGATGATTTTGATGGAAATTTTAACATTTTGGCGGTATAATTTTGCATTAGTTTTTTTCATTATTTTTAAATTTTCAAGATCAAAGAAAGCTTTGAACATTATTTTTATGTGCTTTTATGTCTAATTAAATGCTATTATGTCTATGTTTAAGCTATTATGTGCTCTTAATGTTACCCTCAGCTCAGGTTATGTCTTGAAGTATTAATGGCCTATTCACACGAGGGCGCATTTTGCTCCATGGCGTACGCCATGGCGCATGAGTGGGCGCATGAGCGGGCGCACGAGCGGGCGCATGAGCGAGCGCATGAGCGGGCGCATAAGCGGGCGTACACGCACACTTGCATACTGCATTGTGTGAAATAATGCAGCTGTCAGTGTGAAAATAGAATGCGCCCGTCGTGCGCCCGCTCATGCGCCCTCTTATGCGCCCGCTCATTCGCCATGGCGTACGCCATGAATAATGCGCCCGCTCATGCGCCCTCGTGTGAATAGGCCTGCTTGACACTATCCTTCATAGGTAGTGTTGCATATTTTAGGGTCTAAACGAGTCGTTAAGTCAACTGATCACAATTCAGGATCCGGAGTGTATTCTGCAGGAAATGGACCTCAATCGACTTAAAGCCACTGTTTACAGGGATATGGTCAGTTTTTACTCGATTGTGTTCGATTATTATGGGTGAATTTGAAGATTGAAATACTGAATTATATAGTTTGGCTCATACTTGTCCAGTAGTGTACATTGTCGTTTTTTGGTGGAAATAGTTGCAGGAATAATATATTTAGTGTTGTAAAAAAGTCTGCGCTCACAAGGTATGGATCAAGGGTATTTTGGGTCAGAGTTTTTCATTTCACACTGTTGCCACTCACCTCAACTTCTTTCCCTGAACTTTTGAGCTTTTTGACACAACACCTACACCCACCTGCAAGTTCTTTAATCTATTACGGAATGTAATGGATATCATTTTTATTATTAATTGTTTAGCATGTGTTATGACTTGTTTTGTGCAAAATTTTAAGAGTAATTTGTTGAAAAGTTTTTGTTTATTTTATAAAATGTTTTGTTTTCTTCCAAGTTAATTTTAGCGAGCCTTTGTTTCGTAACCATACGAGGTTGACTGTGAAGCTACGAAGTTTAGAGGCTTTAAAATTATTGGTTATAGATTCCTTAGTTTTAAATATTTTTGAACCAAAGTTTTCTAAAACCGATATTCAGATAGAAATTGATTGCTATTGACCCCTGTCTGTGGAGCTTGTGGGCTATTAAAAAAATTAAATTAGTTGCTCAAAGCTAACTAATTCGTTGGGTGTCACTGAAGAAAACAAAAATTTATCGGCAAAGGGCCTTTTGCATTTTATCACATTTTTACCTACTACAAATCACGCTGATTATAAATCTGTACATCTGTACGCACAATAGTTATTCAGATTTATCTGAATATGGTTAAGCAACTTTATATAAAGATCGAAAGTATACATTAAGTAAGTGTCGGGCGTGGGGATTTTATTTTTTTAGTGTCATGTCCGCTGCTACTTAAACCGAGTTACGCTGGTTTTGATGAGATACCAAGATTTCAAACCTGCGGTTTGGTAAATCACCATCTCTGAGAAAGTTTAGGGAAGGGTGCCCGTGACAGCTGGTTCTTTCTTAAAATTCGAGATCGAACAGTTGTTGTTTTTTTTACGTTTTTTATAATTTTTAGATAGTATTTTATATATAACTATTTGTTGTTATTTCACTGCCTTCTCTTCAGGTTTCCCCTGTCATGTCAGTTATAGCTCGGGTAAGCCGAAACAGCTTTCTATGGGATTTCATTGTCGTTAAAATATTTATTTTTGTTTATTTCTTTTTTATTTTAATCTTTATTTGTTTTGTAAAAAAATGGTAAAAGGAGTGTGGCGAAAGCTGTTTTCATTGGTTCCTGACAGCATTATTTTTCAATTTTCACTTGTGTGCTCGCGTATACATTTTCGATTAGTAGTGTCACTAATTACACTACCTAATACAAAATTAAGACAGGGCGAGATATTATTATGCCAAAATTAAAGCTTTTTTGCTTGCTATTGACTTACAGTCGAAGTATTACGTAGTATTTTCGAATACGACTTTTTGTTAATGCTAAGTTAGCGTGGACTGTGGGACACGCTGCGGCCTGCGTATAGAAAGAAGTGTAGATACGGGGTGGGTGTTGATCATACATGGGCGTATAGGGGGGATTGCTCCTCCCCAATCTGACCTCGCTTCCCCGCCCCCCAAATCGGTTTTCACCTCGCTTAGTAGGTAAAATTTAAAAATTCGCGTAGCACCACCCTCCCGTCGACGGTTCCCCCCCAATTTCCTCAGCTGCACATGTGTGGTGTTGACTGATCAATTATCAACTTATTCCCACCACGTTACGTCGAGAGGTGTGAATTGAGTCTGCACTCAGGTACGAGACTGTCTAACTCACATACATGTAGTTGCGTGAGACTGCAAGATGGGAAGAGGGGAGACCACTCAAGATTCGGTCTCAGAGACGGGCGGTTTCGCCTGAGTAAAACCAAAGAAGCGGGAAGGATCTCCGGCCTGTGCTAAATTTTTGTGCTGTTACATGTCTGCTCCCTCTTCATGTTCATATATTGTGAGGCATTATGTACCATTTTAATACTGACACCTGTTGCCTGTGGTTAATATTCCTTCAGTGGGGTATTTTATATTCATTGGTTAGGATTCACAGCAGCTGCTCAACGTTGTCCTCTATCCGCAACGTTTTTTCGAAGAAAATCGAAGAACGTCATTTTACTTGTTTTTGTGTATTTGACTTGGTCCTTGGATGGGATTCCCATATGGGGTTCTCCACGTTTTTCCACTTCGTGTGAAACAGGCTTAATGCTCAACATCGGAAACCATGTTGGTTTACTTTGACTCAGACTACTTAACTTTGACTACTTAATTTTGGTTTGCTCAGTCAGACACAAAATCACGACATCATTTAGAATTTTGGTATATATGTACATTGGTTTGGTGGCGTAGTTTATGCATGATGTTGCGATCCACACAAGTTTACCAGCTGAGGGAATAAGCAATGCCGTAGACTTTACGATATTGCACAAACAAAGCATCCTTTTATTTTTTTAGCCAAGAACTGGATGATATGTAACAACCAGAAAGATAGCTTTCAGTACAAACTGCAAGTTCTTTAAACCCGGATGCTGCACCCCGTGAAAACCGGACTTGTTATTTTGCAGATGATATTTTTGCAACTGAAATGAAGGCTTAACGCCAAATTCAGGGCTGATTCTTTTACCCATTTAAAAAATATTGGACTAAACTATCGCCGGACTAAAATAACTTTTAGTCGGAGGTTCAGGTATGGTGATCGGAATACGCGAGTGATAATGAATCATATCAGCTACTTAATTGTAGTCCGATCCGAACCCATTTCAAAACTATCAACGGACTAAAAATATTCAACATGTACGCTTAACATTAACATGCGTAGTCAGCATTAGTCTGTCTATAAATGAGCTTTTTAGAATTCAAGTCCGTTTTAAGTTTTTTACAGTAGTTACTACTGGCGAGTCGAACCAGGGTTTTTTTGGTCTGAAAAGTTTAAGCCAGTTGGCCTCAGGACCATAATTGTTTCAGTTTCAGCCAGCAGTTTTTGCTAAATTGCACTGTCACTTAGACCACACACAAATCTATCACGAAGCATATCGTCGATAATATCACCATATTCACAAACTTTTGATAGTCGCTTAAGATCGGCTAAGAACTCAGTCAGCGATTCATTTTCATTTTGAATACGGCGATTGAATCGAAATCGTTCCGCGATCACATCGAAATCGTTCCGCGATCACAATGGCTTCGGGCAATAGTGTCGATCCAGTAATGTTTTAAGTTCCATAAATGTTTTCTCACCAGGGGTGTCACCACCACAAAGATTCTTTATCAAAATCAAAGAGTACGTATCTTTGCCAACTTTTGTTAGAATAACTGCGGTTTGTTTCTGGTCTTCCACAATGTCGTGAGCGAGAAAATACAACTCGATACGTTCAGAATATGACGACCAATCATTTTGGCCGGGGACAAATGGTTCGAAAGAATCCATTTTACTGCGCCAGTTTTATATCTTGCATAAATGCGAGGCTACTCAAAGGTGTACTAGTCAAAACATGAGATAATATGCAATCAAAGTAAAAGATGAAATCACAGAACAAGTATGCAACAAAGTTGACAAAAAGCTTAGGCGAACGATTTTTTTGCAAACTTTATTTAGAAAAATAAGCATAGTATTGTACACTGGTGTAGTCAGAAACAAATTTTGGAGGGAATTGAGTTTTAGATTTTCTGAATTGTGTCCAGTTGCACTTAACAGTAATTTTAACGCAAAAAACGTCATATTTTATATATTAGCATAATCGTTTAAAAACAATTCAATTTGTTTGACTAGAGCGGCATCTAAAGTAAAATTGGACCTCAAAACACCAACAATCACACCACTGGCGGCCTGGCGAGGGTCCAGAAGCTGGCAGATCTAGAAATTTTAAACTAAAAACAAAGATTTTTGACATTACGGACCCTTTGCAACAGTAAAACAGATACAAACTATACCTTACACAACACAGAAATTATTTGTAATCCATTGATATACACGCAGTACGCACATGCTTTCATGAAAGACTGCAGTGCAAAGAACACACCACCACATAGTTCCAGGAGTCTGGGGGCTAGCCCCCAGAAACAAATGGAGAAATTTTTGATTTTTAGGTCGAATTCGGTTAATTATTGGAGACGTATCGGAAATTTTTTCGTCATCCACAACTGAAAAAGTTTACGCCAGCTGGCCTCAATCGCTGAAAAAATTTGGACCAATCCGGAAAAATTCATGGTCTGAGGCTTAGCTACGGCCTAAAAAAACCTAGAGTCGAACAAAATATCAGTTTGAGAGCCCATTTCTCTACAGGACTTTATGACTTTATTTTAGTTTTAAACAGTTATAAGTTATTTTTTAATATTATTTGTGCCTAATTTTTCTGGCTGTATGGTCTCCCATCGAATGTCTATCCTGTATTTTTCAGAGCGGCATGAAACACAGGGTGAGTCTTCACGTTTTCAGCACTGCATCACTTTCATACTTATTAGGCTATCTTTGTTCGCACACTGTAAGAACACCTTTGACTGTCTCAACTCAATTTTACGCCGTTTTTATCTTATTCAGTTTGGTTTATACTTTTTTGGGTAGCGGACTCGACTAAACTTTGTTAAAGTAATAACACGTACAATTAACAACAAGTGCAGTACCGCGAGTAGAAAAGTTCCCTGTTCGTCGGTGTACGACGAGCTTCATCCTTCGCAAAAAGTGAACAAATTTGGCGAAAAATGACCAAGCTTGGCTTGGCCGGAAAGTGACGAATAAAAAAATGTATATATTTTTGACTTTATTGTGTTAAACAGGGGTTCCGTACCGCTTTAAAATTTTTTTTGTTCGTCACTTTACAGCCAACCTTGGTCACTTTTCGCGTGGAGGGAAGCTCGTTGATCGCCAACGAACAGAAGATTTTTTGCACAGCACTGTAATAACAGCTCGGTTTTAGTCGTGATGATGCTAGTTTACTGAAGTTTGACTAATGAGACATAACTTAGTCTGACCAAAAATTGCTGGACCCTTAAACAAACCAGGTAGCGTGATTTTTGTGACTACACGTTGATGCTTGCAATTCGTTCTTATCGCAATGAATTCACGTGTTTCCTGTGTGTCAGGGTCCGACATTTGTGGTCAGAAATCAGTCAATCTGTTATTAGCTAAGTTTGTAAATGAAATTTGAATCCGCTAAATCCATTAAAGGATAAAACCTGACGTGTGTGGATTTCTGTGAATGTCTGGTTTGTGTGCTGTGGTTTACATAAAATATGACTGGTAATTTTTTCGATCATCTAAAATAAGGAGTTTTTTGTGACTGACATCACACTTATAGCGTAAGAGATCATATTATTTTTTGAAGTAGCACAAGCACACGTAATTTTGCTTGTTACATCAAGTTTTCACTAAAAACAACACACAAAACTCATTTTTAGCTTAAAAAATATACCAAAGTTGCGTACGTATGCCATGCCCACACTCAGTTACAGTTTTCAAACTTCAAAGCAACATAAAAATAGAGAAGACAATATTTTCTGCAATTGTTGTTTCGCAAAAACAGTGTATTTACAGTTTTGCAGAATTTGTTTTGTCCCCAAGTCCTTTTAGTAATCTCTTTTGATATACACATGTTGGTCTGTGGTCGTGTTTTTTTGCAACTGTCGTGGTTTTTTCGTCGTGGACTGCTCACTGCTTTTCTCATTCACATAAGAAAGGGGGGTATATACCCCCCAAAAATTGAGAGTCCGTGGGGAGGTCTATTCGTAAAATTGGCACTTTTTTCAAAATTTTCGCAAAAGTTTGGGTATATATATAATATATATTTTTGATCGATCAGGGGCGTAGGTATCCCTAAATTTTGATATGCCACCACTCCAGGAATTGTCGGGCGCGAAAAGGATTTGCAGATATGATGCATTTCAACTCCACTTTTTTCTCAGCTGCTCTGGGGATAATTTTTTATTTAAGGTTTTTTTAAAGTTCGTGAGTAACTTAATAATAAATAAAAAGAAATAAAGAGAAACTTAATCAATGAAAGCGTAAGTTTACTGTTAGAAGCTTAAGGAAGGTGAACACTCTGGTGTTAGTTTTGATGTCTTTGTTTTATCTGTTGTTTGGCTGGAAAACTAATTGGATTGGCTTTTAGTGGGCTGTATGATACAGTTACTGTTTACAGCTAGTTTCAGTGTAATTAGTCGTAGAAGTTGGTTTAGCTAAGCATACTGTGTATCTCGTATCCTACCTAGTTTGGATAACCTGTTCTGGTCTAGAGTTTCAAAAGTTGCAGTTATGTGCATCTATTTACATGGATCTTAACGGGGAAGATTTAATAAACTCAGTTAACTCAACGCGAAATAATTTTACTTGTGAATACCTTTTGCATTCAAAAAATTGGACCCAATCGCTTATGCACGAGCTAGTTTCACCTTTCGCGACTTGTAGTATAGACAATTTTCTAGCAGAGCGAATTTGCTTGAAAATTCTTTTATTGCTATTACGTTTTTATTAAGCTTTTGTGGAACTCTCGTTTGAATGGTATCGCACCCTCATTTGAGCCTATTTTGACTACATAGTGCATTAGGTAATATCCATTCGAAACAGAGAAAGAGAGCTAGCAATGAATAAAAGATAAAAATGTTCGGGTTAAGAAACAGACAACGTACAAGCTTGACGTGACGCCATCGCTTCAGACTCAACAATGTCACGTTTCGCACTTTATTACTTAAAAAACTTTGCCGAACAGATTCAGTTGCCACGGCTTCATGAAATTTGAAAAATGGTTATGATTATCGTCTGAGCTTGAGAGTTTGGGGAATTGCGGAGAGTTTTTTATTGCTGAGTTTTTTTATTGGTTGATAAAGTAATCTAATTAATTTAATTGTACTTATGAATAGACGCGATCATTGTCATTAATTTGACAATTAATCAATATTATTTAATTAACCATGATTTGATAATAGTTTTTCTTGGTATTTAGGATGAAGCCAAGCAGGCTCAATTTCTAGCCCTGGCTGTGGTCTATTTCCTGAGTGTCCTGATGGTCTCTCGATATCGCGACATTCTGGAGCCTCCGAATTCTCCCTCGCCCTTTTTTTGCGGCACACCATCACCGTCACCGTCGGCGGAAAATGGTAAGGCTTCTATTTATATTCGCAGTTTAGTGTCTGTTAGCGCGGCAGAGATGTGTGAAACTTCCCACCAACAGAGCTGCGTTTATATGATACCTGGCGCTTGCGTAATTGTTTTCCTAATTGTTATGCTTGGCGTAATTTTTTTCCTAATGAGCTGGTTGAACTTACAAGACGGGGCATTGAGTAGGAGTTTGTTGTATAGCTGAGGTTTCTGCACGGTAGTTCTAATTTGAACGAAAATAACTTAAGCATAAAACCAAACACATGGGGCGATGCTTGCGACTAATTGATGTAGTCTTGATGATCTAAATCCGTTCTTTTAGCAATTAAATCACGACGTGTTTTGTTTCCTCTCAAGGTCATGCATTTGGTCAGCGTTAAGTTGCTAAAAGTTTAGTCCTACTACCACCACATTGATTTTTGCATTTTTATATTTTTATCAGCTTTGGTTTTTGTTTGGTTCTTAATTCTCAATGATTAGTAGTATAGGAGAGAGAGAGAGAGAGAGCAGTACACGCCTGTTTGGGAGGGGCTGCGTGGGGGATCCTCCCTATGTTTAACCAACGTGTAAAAATTAAACCCCCCAGTAGCCTCGTCTCCACGAATTATATTGGGAGGAGCCAGGGCGTTCCGGAGCTGACGGCAAATCGGTTTTCAAGTATTAAACTTTTAGAAAAACGCCAAGACTGCCTATGTACAAAAACTTAAAGCAGACTATAATATGGATGTTTCTATTACTAAATACTAATAGGTGTAATATAATTACACTTATTAGTATTTGTGTGCCAGTCTGGGCAAAACACCTCTTAACTTCCCCTGATGATCTCTTGACTGATCTCGGTACTGGGGCTACCTTCGTACTAGACTACTAGAGGTAAAATGCCTATTTGACAGTAAAAATATATCACAAAACATGGATCAAGTTATTCAGGGTAGAGGATCAGGATTATATTGCCGACGATTGGCCGACAATTCATTGGTGCGAAAAAACACTATACTTACTTAAGCAAATATTGGACCAGCTTGCTATAACTAAATGGAACAAAGCCCATCTCTTAATTTATGCCCCGCGATCATGAAATGGAAATTGTTAAACTACGATTAAGAATGGGACAACTTGTACAATGAAATGAACAACAAATGAGATATGTTCAATGAACGATTTCTAAAGGAAAAACCTATGGATTGCGACTAGTATGTGTTGTGGAATAAATTTTCGTTGTAATGTTATACGTAATTGATCTTATCGGTCGGAAGCCCAAGCCATTCCCTGACAATTTAGTTGTTGTATAGCAGGCGGAGAAAAAAACCCACCCCATTCTTGGGGGGAAAAATAACCCACCGCATTTTTTGGGGGAAAAAACCCACCAAAGTTCCGGAACTTGGGTACGTGGTACAAGTCTAAAGCCAGCTTATAGTACAGTCCCTATAGGCAAACGTATATAAGCGGTATCCAAAGGGGGTCTCACTGGTATTTTTTATGAGTCAAAAATTGGACCCCCCATTTTTGACCTGACATGGCTCCAGCGGAGGTGAAGTTTGGAGTCTGATTTCTCAGCACTAAGTGATGCGAGCTCAAATGTAAAAACACTTTTATAGAGGACTACCTTTCCTCTATTCATGACCACAGTGGCAGGTCCCACCTTCTTTCGTACGCGGGGGGGCATGACCGAAATTAAACGGGGTAAACAAAACCCATGTGGGGAAAAACCCACTTTTTGAAAATGGTCTGGTGATGTCTGGTGATGTGATGTTTTTTGTATGTTATTAATTATAACCTGTTAATTTCTTTTGTTTAAACACCAAATAACCGAATAAAATTAAAATATGGCCGTCACGACCGGTCACACCCACTTACGGTACCCCCCCACTGAGGGTCGATAGCGTAAAAAGTAGCCATAAAGTGCAAATTTTGCATGCATTGGAAGCGTTATCGCAACTTTTTAGTTGTTTTCAACGTTTTCAGGCGAAATTAAGGTGTTTTGTTTTCAAATGTGAAAATTTAAAATTTTATAATGAGCTGCGAAGGGCAGTTTTCACACTTGTGTACCTGAGGCCCCATAGCAAATCTGCGTATAGTTTTGGTATTAGGGGCCTCTACTACTCCGAATGCATGCCATAGCGTTGAAAAACTACCGCTAACACACTTTTCGGGTGATTTATGGGGTGGATTTTCCCCCACATGGGTTTTTCCCCCGGCAAGTTTTTGGCTTCCCGCCTAAAAACGGTAAGAGATAGCGAAATGAAACCGGTCCCAGCGTTTAGAGCAAGGTTTGGCCTACGACAGATTTTTTTTGTTTACAGCTGCATGACGAGCTACATGACGAAATATGAAAATGCGGGTTTTCCCCCCGCCTGCTATAGTTGTTGTAGGGGGCTGGTGGATGTGTTGATTTTATCTGGATGGACACCCCAAGCCATTCACTCACAAATTTACTCTTCCTTGCTCCTCTAAGTTTCACTTTCTGAAAATCCGGGTTCTAATTTTTCAGTAAAATTACGTCTCTTGAAGCATAATTTCAGCAACTTCTGTGCAGTCCACTTCTGTATACAAAACGTTATTTTGTTTTAACTCAAGAGCTTGCACAATTTTATTTTTTACCAGCATTTTTGAGGATCCAGTCCAGACTGTCCCATTTTTCCTCAGTCATTCAAATCTTTTGGAAGCAACCTGTTCGTAGCTTGTATGTCATGTGGAAAATGAATCGCTAATCTTTTTTCTGCATACTGACTGACCTCCAGGTAACACTTTGGGCCTCTTCTATCATATGGTTAAGGCGTAGTTAAATTAACCATGTTGTCTTTATCATAAGGTTAATTTAAGCAGGGTTAATATTTAATATATACACACTATCCTAATCATAATGATAATGGAAGTCTCGACAAACGATGCCCAGAATTTGAAAGTACTATACTTGTTATCCAGACGTTTACATTTCAATTCGCATGTACTCGTCTGGTTCCCAAGTTATACGCCACGTAAAGCAGAGTTATTTTTTTGTTACATCCAGCAACGTCTAATACGATGCTAATGAAAATACAGTACTTATTGTCGGGTCCATCTAAAGATGTAAAAGAAACGCCAACGCTTCGTCTTACTGCACTATGCTGTGATTATCTCTTAACCAGGGCGTAAATTGTTGTTATTTTTACTCCGCGAATCCTCCGCGACTGACCATTCTTCGTAGTTAGTTATTTTTTAGGTTAATCATAAAAAGGGTCGTAACTTTCGCTATGAGTGTCGTAGGATCATAAAAATAGGGTCACGTGAAAGACAACTTCTGGCACTTTCAAATGATATGTTACATGAAGGCGTAATACCCAAAAACACGTCAAAATTTTGAATAATCAATTTTGACGCACGTTTAACGTTACGTCACGACGGCATGTCACCAATCATTTTAAAGCTCAGACAATTTGCTAAAAAATGATGCTAAAATTATCGCCGTACCACTACGGTGTCAAGAGTTATGCCCCTTAAACCCCTGGCTAAAAGGGACTGACTACGTAGATCACACCATGTGTGATCAAATCTCACTGTCGGTGCCCTAATGCTCAAAATTGAAAAAAGTGAAATTTTCAAATGTTATTAAAAACATGGCATTTCCTGATTTTGTCTAACTAGGCTAAACTAGACCCACTAGATTTGTATTAATAATAATATTAATAAGAACAGACATTTCAGATACAAAAGGGTTGCCTTTGCTTCGCAACTGGTCGGCAACCCAGAAAGGCCAATCTTACAAATGTATCATATCACCATCACTTTATATTTACCTTAAATCATTGCGTATCTTCGATTAAACTTACATTACAAAACTGGTGCAGTTTCAGCATGGAAGGATTCAAGTACATTTTTTCATAGTGAAAACACGTGTTGTACCCACCCCTCAGTTGAGTGCAGGGTTTTGGGATGAGGGGGGTGACCCCCTCCTCAAAACCGTGCACAAATGGGCTATTTTTCGCTCTACATTGGACGCAAGGCCCAAGGCATAATACAGGAAGAGTCATACTCTTCCTATATGTACTCTTGGTAATAACTATTAAGTACCTGTTTTTTAAAAATTTCACTGCATATTTTAAGAGGGGGAGCTACCCATGTCGAAACTCAAGGTCATGGGGGGGGGCAATTTCGCTCATTTTCACATATTATATATGTTACTCCCTAAGGCACTTATACGTCAGATGAGAACTTGTGCGTTGGGCAGGTCTAGCACAGACTTGATCCAACAACCAGACTAAAACTCGGTACATTACTAGGCCACGTGTATGCGCAAAATCGTACGATCCGGATTTTTGATACCTGGCTTAATGCAATATTTTAACCATGGTTAAATTAACCATGCCGGGGGTATGATACAGACGCGATATTTTAACCGGCTGAGTCTCGTTATAGCACGAGTGCCGTTATAGCACGAATAGGGTCAGGGTTCTGTTATAGCACGAAGACTTATTATTGCACGACCGAGTCTCGTTATAGCACAGCCGGGTCTCGTTGTAGCACCGCTTAGTCTCGTTATAGTTAATGTTTATTCTTATTTAATACAATAAGAACACTTTAAACCAATATTATAAAACTGGATACCGTATCTAGTTCTTCTAACTAAATTAGCTCAAACTTCCACTAAATTTAAATGCAAAATATGAATAATGGGACCGTTTTTCTGTATAGAAAAAGTATACACAGAATTCGGGCGATTGGTCATGTTTCAAACAATTATAGGTTTGCTGTACTTAGATAAACCATAAGTGGCAACACCAAAATCAGCAGCCATTATAGACAAAGCAGTGCTACGGAATGAATCCAAGAAATTTTGGCGCCTATATGTGTTAATGTTGCCACCCACATTTCAATACTTGTTTTTTATCAATTAGACACCTGTGTTTGGACACAGAGGTCAAAGGTCAGCAATGTTTGATTTGAAAGGCAAATTGAACCACTTTATGCGAGTGGTTGTCGAGGTGAGGGATTACGGCATTTTCATCGCAACCGCTTTCTCCGATGACCACCACCAATAGACGGATCGCGGTAATCTTCCCCAATATTAACTATTGGTTATGTGATTACGCGTAGGTTACCATGAATGCTTCCTCTTAACCACTATTTTGAAAACTTTATGCCCTTATGTTTATGTGGCTAGCTATGCTTGTACTCTGTTGTATAGTATTGTGTACTCCGATGATTCTGAAATTTATGAAATTAAACAATGTTAATTTTACCAACTACTTCGTGTATGGAATGCCAACTGTCCGTGCTTGTTGAGTAGACAAAGTTTAATGAATACCTATTGTGAGTACTCTTGTTATTAAGTTAAAAAATTTGTGTATAAAGTCTTGATTGGTGAAAAAACGAAATGAAAAAATAAAAAGGTGAAAAGTGAAAAGGTTAAAAGTGGTGAAAGAATACACAATAAACTTGAAAAAATCTGAAATTAAAAAGAATATACTACACATACATACACACACACCAGTGAAACATTAAGTACTCCAAGACTACTAATGGTCTATAGCTGCTAGTTGGGTACTGTTAGATGTTATACATAGTATATTCCACAAACACGGAGATGTACTGCGAAAAAGTTAACTCTTTTTGCTGACACAAATTTAGAAGGCTAACACAAATACACGATAGAAAAGCAAGTAAGTGCCCTACGCTAAAACCGCACTGCAGTGCTCAGAGTACGACAATGGCTGCAATTCTGACGACAATTCTTGCACCACCTTGTAGTCCTAAAAAACACTACAAGGTTTACTAGAATAGGTGTGCCTGCCCACAAACAATTTTTATATGAGCTTGTAGTTCCAATGATAGACTCCTGGGCAGCTTCCCACACATCCAGTGCCTATGGCTCATTGGTTGGACATGTGGACACGGTCCAATACTCCAATTAAAAGCAAATGTATTGCCTCTCAGGGTACTCCTGTCGATAAATGCATACAATAATCGTATTTCAGTTGGCTTTATCGCACTGATGTCTCTACTCGAGGCTCAGTGGTCGCCGCTTTTGCCAACTAAACACATGGTGAAATCATAGTGCTTCACTGATGGTTCTCCGCATAACGGTAGCGTATATGCTGGCTTCGTCATCAAACTTGGTTCTAGTGATTATTCCTATACATAATATTCCTGGCAGGCTACATACTGACATATATGAATCACACTGGTCGTACCTATAACTGTAAAGATAGTCCTTGCCTGTAAAAATGCGGTTTCATTTTACCCTAGAACCACTATAGGGTTTACTAAACTAGGTGTGCCTACCCACAAACTGAAATTTTGCCTAGATTTATATCTCACCTTGTAGCACTAATGACAGGCAATGCAACGACGTATTAATCACGTAAATCTATTGAGTATTCGCTGAGAAATCGTCCATGCCCGTAAAATGTGCGGCATCATTTTGCCCAAAACCGCCACAATGTCTACTGAACTTGTCATACCTGCTTAAGGAGTTGAACTTTTTAAATGATTGTGTAGCCAAGATGATAAGCTACACAATGCGTGTTGTTCAAGTTGATCAGACCAGTAACGAGTAAGTTACAGTCCCTAACCGGAAAGACCTCATCTACCGTAAGACTCTAGTTTCTAGCCACTAGTTGGCATCTGTTATACAAACAAGCGCCTGCGGGCATACTCGTTTTATTGAATGAAAAAACACCCAATTCATTACGTAATTTATTTAATAACTAAATATTGGGTTTATACATGGTTTTTTTGCGTCCCACAGTGCGTCCAGACGCAATGACATGAGCTGGACGCAAATTTTTTGACCGGGACGCAAACGGGACGCAGTGATTTTTTGGGAATTCTGATTAAAAAACCCAAGTATATATAAAGACCATGAACAGGTGCTGGTGGCCCGAGTCGTAAGTAAAAATTTCCAATACGTCTCCAATCGACCAAATTTGACCTTGAAATTTAAAAATTTAAAAATTTTCTTCCGGAGGCTGCCGGCCCCAAACCCATGCAATGGTAACGAACGCGTGTAAGCGAAATCGAAATAGCACTTTTTGTGCTATAGCGCTTTTTTTATGCGCTATATGCGCTATAAGCGCTATGGAATTTGCTATATGCGCTTGCGCTATAGCGCTTTTTGGGGGTGCTATATGCGCTATTTGCGCTATATGCGCTATAGAAGGTGCTATATGCGCTATTTGCGCTATATGCGCCATCGAAGGTGCTATATGCGCTATTTGCGCTATAGCGCTTTTTGGGGGTGCTATATGCGCTATTTGCGCTATAGCGCTTTTTGGGGGTGCTATATGCGCTATTTGCGCTATATGCGCTATCGAAGGTGCTATATGCGCTATTTGCGCTATAGCGCTTTTTGGGGGTGCTATATGCGCTATTTGCGCTATATGCGCTATCGAAGGTGCTATATGCGCTATTTGCGCTATAGCGCTTGTTGGGGGTGCTATATGCGCTATTTGCGCTATATGCGCTATCGAAGGTGCTATATGCGCTATTTGCGCTATAGCGCTTTTTGGGAGTGCTATATGCGCTATTTGCGCTATAAGCGCTATCGACGGTGCTATATGTGCTATTTTTTTGGATATGGATGAAACTTCTACAGAAAAATGGCCAGGGGGGATTTGAACCACCCATTGCTAGATTACTAGCTTAACGCTCTACCGACTGAGCTACGCTGGCCTATTGGTGTTTGTGTTAATTTCCCTTTAAATAGTGATGCTGATCTTGGATAGCGCTTATAGCACCTGAGGGTGCTATTTGCGCTATTTAGGCGCTATTTTGTGCTATTGGCTAACTTATTGAAAAGTTTTGTACTTTTTAGCACGTATACGATCCCTCAATAAGCAAAAAAAAATTTAAAAGTATTTTAAAACTTTTGTTTGTGTTCTGGACGTCGATATAAAAAAATATTGCATAAATAGCGCATATAGCACAACGATAGCGCATCAAAGTGCTATAAGCGCTATTTTTTTCATAGGCTTAAAAAATAGCGCTTATAGCACCCGAGGGTGCTATTTGCGCTATTTAGGCGCTATTTTGTGCTATTGGCTAATTTGTTGAAAAGTTTAGTATTTTTTAGTAAGTATACGGTCCCTCAATAAATTAGAAAAATTTTAAAATTATTTTTAACTTTTTGTTTGTGTTCTAGTCGACGATACAAAAAAATAGCGCATATAGCACAACGATAGCGCATGACAGTGCTATAAGCGCTATTTTTTTCGTAGGCTTAAAAAATAGCGCTTATAGCATCTGAGGGTGCTATTTGCGCTATTTAGGCACTATTTTGTGCTATTGGCTAATTTATTGAAAATTTTTGTCCTTTTTAGTGAGTATACGGTCCCTTGATAAATCAGAATAGTTTTAAAATTATTTTTAAAATTTTGTTAGTGTTCTAGTCGACGATATAAAAAATAGCGCATATAGCAAAACGATAGCGCATCAAAGTGCTATAAGCGCTATTTTTTTCGTAGGCTTAAAAAATAGCGCTTATTGCACCAGATGGTGCTATTTGCGCTATTTAGGCGCTTGGACGCTGCTTGGACTTGATTATTTCTATATTATTATGATTATTAACTCATTATTGCTTTAAACTATTTCTGGTTCTTTTCCTGCTTAACAAGTAAGTTATATATGTTTTTTGGTTATTTCCTTTAATGATCTGTTTTTAGTAGAATATTAATATGCTGGAGAATACTTTAGGAATCTTTTTACCCTTCTAGGGTGTTTCATTTTGTGTAACCAATAGGAGCGAAGAATGGAAAGTTATGTTGGGTAATTGCCTACAATTTTGACTAATAGGCGCGAGGGATGGAAAGCCCTACAAACCCAACAACCGGGGGGGAGGGGGTGGGGGTGGGCGCC
>JASANF010008481.1:0-12569 GCA_030248245.1 Trissonchulus sp. WLG1_4
CTGTAGCGTATTGACCAAGAAGGACGCGGGACAACAGTATAGAAAACGAGGGGTTTAATAAGACAAGAGGATGAGCAGGAAGCAGGCAAAGGCAGAGCACGATATAATACAAGAAAACACACTGAATATCCATGCACAGTGCGCGTTTATATAGCGCAAAAGAATATGCAACTTAGATGTACTGTAATATGCAAATGAGCTGAGTGTGCATAAAAGTTGTACTGCATGACTCATCAGGAAGTGCAGTTTAATATGCAAATTAGGTCCAACTTTTATGCAGTATACGTACGTAGGTACGTATACACTTTACATTTCCCCTTCCCTTTAAAAAAAGGATTTGTCCTCAAATCGGTTCTTGGGGAACTGTGCATGTACAATAGCAAAACAATTTACAATAAATTTAAAATCAAAATTTTCAAAAATGTTTCTCCGATGGCGTTTCTTCTTGCCCAGATCCGGCTCCAGCAGTAATTCTTGATGAATTCGTCGATGACAATGACGCCACAGTAGTTCACAATAGCACCAGTTGCGCATGTTCTTAGGCCCCCGAAACCCGGAGTACCATAAGCGCGTAAAAAATGTTCACTGCCGGTGTCTCGAGTCCACAACTTTAGTCATTCCATCTTGTCGGCAGATGATTCGCTGACCGGCCTGGGTGTTTCTTGCCATGCTTGGGTCTGCCATATAACAACCAGCAAACAAATAAAACAATATTAGTTGAAGGAAATCAGTGAACAGCCATAAATAAATAGTTTAAACGTCCAAACTAAACATCCAGGCTTAACAACCAAAACCTCATTAAATTGTTAATCAACATATACCAAGCAAACTAGTAACTCGAAATCTGACATTTGTTGCTACTTTTTTTCCACCTTTTTTTGATAGTTCTGGCTGCATCCACTGAGCTCAATACATCAACTAATGCCAATTACAATTAATTCAACCTGTTCCGTGCTCATCGTTCATTTGTCTGGCTCTTCAAGCCACGTCGACAAGCGACTGTCGATAGAATCATTTTTCTCAAATAAAATAAATTAAACCCAATAGAAAAAACTGTGGTTGACCAGAACTGCATTTCATCTCGTTTCTGTTAGCGCTCAGAGCGACTGCTTGAAACTTGAGGAATTTGCACTAGTGTCAAACCAACAATTCAAAGAAACACCGTTTCTACGAGCTCTGAGTAACACACTTAGCCAGCAGCGCAACGTGCGCTACGCTGAACTAAGACTGTGGCTCAGAGCAAAATCACATCCGCACGATATCCATTTGATTCAGGTAGTTAGATGCCAGATCGACGGCCACATCCATTGTTGTTTCATCTTATAAGCGCACGCGCGCTGATGTTTAACAACGAAATTTGCCGTTAAACAGACAAAGCGTAAACCAAAATAACTAGTCAAAGGTCGGTCTATAGCCATATCTGCGTCACATAATGTTTTCGTAGCGTCACTTAATACCCAGTCTAGGCTTATCAGTCCTCAGTTACCGTCGAGTCAGTCCTAGTCCGGTGGAAAAGTGTATACCCTTTTCCAAAAAGTAAAGTCGAGCTACTAGAAATTCTATTCTAGATATAATGACTAGCTACAAAGCACAATTCTAGTGACATTCTAAGACCGCTAAAAGTACTTCTTCAACTTGTTCACGTGGATTATGAACGGTTGTTCTCGATCTCGACGTATTTTGTACATCACTAGACCTAGCTGCTCAACAATGACGTATGGACCAGACCATCTAGATCTAAACTTGGAATCTTTAGGTATCGCTTTCCGCAATACCTTATCCCCAATTTCGAACTTTACCTCAGACGAAATCTTATCATACTGGTCCTTTTGAGCCTGCTGAGCTTTCTCAATACTAGCTTTGGCCTGTTGGTAAATTTCTCCCAAACCTTTAGCCAAGTGTGCTCTATAGTCCTTAGGATAACTAAAGGACTCATCACCGGCAGCTAAGGAAATTAAGGGGATCTCAAGGTTACCGTCCGCTAGCTCAAAAGGGCTGAATCCAGTCGAAGACTGGAACCGCTGTCCAATAAGCATAAAGACAGAATGGCAACAACTGACCCCAATCCTTACCCGTTTCCTTCACATATGCTGCAAGCATATCAACTAAAACCCGGTGAAATTGTTCCGCCAACACACTGTGGCCAAGCAGTAGTTCATCTGGCTCAAGTGGGGCATCAGGTGTCGTTCTGCGCGTCGCGCGCAAGGCAGAAACCTGTGCTCCCGTGGACCCTGTAGAAATTTTCCGCCTGTTGCATCGGAGGGATAGCGCACGTGCGCTGCGCCCTCCGTCTGCAAGCCAGGTCGATAAGCTATTTCCCCTGCTCATCCACCAACCTATTCCAAAAGCGGGCGCCTCTACCCTTTATAAACCCTGGCAGAAATTGCCTTTGTCTTTCTTTCGACCAGCAATTCGCCTCAGAGACGCGTTTGGATTCACCAAACCAGTCTCGAATGTCCTCTTGTCCGTGAAACGGACGAGGTTTCAAATAAGAAACTATATCTCAGGGTTTGTGGACGTGACTAGAAAGAGGAGCCGACTTTTCGATAAACTTTAGGGTGTCGTCGGCAGTGTCAGGGGGCGCACGAGCAGCCATAACACCGCTTCTGACTCGGACCTAAACTCAACTCCCCTCACCCTTTAAAAATCCCAACTCCCCCAAGGAGGCGAATGGCCGGCGGATTTTAGGACTTACCAGTCACCGCTGCCACCAAATGTAGCGTATTGACCAAGAAGGACGCGGGACAACAGTATAGAAAACGAGGGGTTTAATAAGACAAGAGGATGAGCAGGAAGCAGGCAAAGGCAGAGCACGATATAATACAAGAAAACACACTGAATATCCATGCACAGTGCGCGTTTATATAGCGCAAAAGAATATGCAACTTAGATGTACTGTAATATGCAAATGAGCTGAGTGTGCATAAAAGTTGTACTGCATGACTCATCAGGAAGTGCAGTTTAATATGCAAATTAGGTCCAACTTTTATGCAGTATACGTACGTAGGTACGTATACACTTTACAGTTCCTCATACTGTCCCTACTGTGTATCTCTGCATCAATGCCCTGTCCCTGTGTATGTCTTTACCAGTAAACCGTATTCATTATTCCGTTGCGCTTTGTCTCCATTTTGCCCTAACCCGTAGTCAGGTAGGCGACTGATCACCTCTTTGCTCGGACCTGTTTAAGCTCACCGCTTAACTTCACACGAGTAGGCACTCAGTTGTTTCTTGGCTGTGCGAGGTTTTTTCGGCAGGTATGTGATACTGTTCTGTTTTTCGCCTGCCTTTTTTCCGTGGCTTTGGCCGCCCTCTTGGTACTGACCGAACAACGTCTGGCGCTCGACCTTTAAGAGGTCGTCCGCCGAGTCGCCGACTGCAAACAGTACAGACCATCTGCCACATATGGGCGGATCTTTCCATGAAAGGTCTCCAAATTGTTAGGGCGAGGCTTATTGTTAGTCAATCCAGTTGTTAGTTCATTTAGTCCATTGTTAGTCCATTTGGATAGTGAGGCAATCCAAATTGTTAGTCTCCAAAGGGCGTTAGTTGCACAGTAAAATTGCAGGCTATTAGCTTAAACCTCCGTGGATTGCAATGCAATGGTCCACATCGGCGCAAAAACGTGCCACTTGTCAAACGTCAAATTCCACTTTGAGCACCTCTACAGGGACCGGTGTGCCTTCGCGGCGACATTGCTCAATGGTGAGCTTTTCAACAGCCACCGCCAAAGAATATATAAGCAGTAGGGACCTTGGCTGCATCATGTGCAAGCTGTTTCCAACTGGAATACCGTTTGTTCAGCTGTAAACAGAAATCACTGCAGAGCCGTCGGTGGTCTGAGGTCAGTCTTTGTTCAAACACCGAAGGCCGCATAATTAGAGCTGGCCAGAACCAAGGACTTAAACTAAGAGTCCGGCGTAAAAAATGTGTGGCGTGCCTTAATTTAACGGACAATCCCGAGTTGCCCTATACCTAACGTGGGCTTAAAGCCTCTGCGAAGCGTGGTCTGGCATGGGAAAGCGTGGGAACGCTTTGGAATGCTTCGAAGCGCTTCAAAGCAAAGCCAACCTTGGCTTCGAAGCGAGGCGTGGTTTCGTTTCAAAGGGCCTTATCCAAAATTACCGAACAAAGTTTTTTAAATCACAAAATGTTAGTAAATTGAGAATTCAATACCTAGGCAAAAGTGTTGTTGACCATTATTTCATTAAAAATTCAAAAATCTTGAAAATCTTCAAAAAAAAGAGCAGTCGGTTCCCATACTGACCTTAGGTGTCACTCATATAGGCTGGACAACATGTGTCTGCTACTTTTACACTATGCAGAGTTGATTTCAAAACAAGCACGTTCTGCGAGTAGAGTTGACTTGTGCAGCTGACATGTCACGAAGCTCAGTGACATTATAGCCGTACCAAAAAATAGGCATCGACATCTGATGTTAGGCATTTCCTTGCTCCAACGCGCTAATCAATAATCTACGAAACATTGTTGCAACAGGTTGCGTCGCAACACTGTTCAATGGTTTTACGTTCCTGTGACGTACATGCTATGTATGAACTGACAAACGCTCGCACGAAAGGCGTCGCGAAGGTGAGGTCTGAAATGGCCCAACTCTGAATTGGCCCAATGCATATCATTGGCTGTTTGCTTTGGGGGCTGTCACTTTAAACTCAGCCAATGTGAGTTTTTGGCGTCCAGTTGATGTGCAATTACAGTCACGCCACCCACGAAGTTTGACCTTATTGTAAGAAGGGCGTAGCCAAGGGGAGCCCCCTTTCAGATCGGCGAGAAAACTTTTTTCTACGATTCCCGATACGTTAGAAGAACATGCTGTTTTTAGGCAAAATGCCCATTTTCTACATGTTTTAGAGGCCTGTTTTTCATTTTTTTCGTGACTTTCCTGGGTAGTCTCCCCCCACCTCTAGACCACTGAACTTTCAATTATGTACTGAATAAAAAGTCTGTCTGAGCAGCTAGTGTGTATGTGTATATATACATAGTAAGCACAATACTGAAATAGAATTAATGAAATTGATATGTATAAAGAAGACCACTACCTACCTAGAAAGTCAAAATTATGTATTTAATTTGATGTTTTAAAATTTTAAAAAATATCCGAGGTGTGGAACCCCCTGTTTTTAAAATACTGCATGTGAATTTTGTTTATGTATGTACGTACAAGCAATAAGGCGGAGCATAATCCACAGCTGACCTGTGCGTGCATAGTGACTGGCTGAGCAAACTAATTCCCTTATACGCAAGACAGCCAATAGCAGGCATTGGGCCAATTCAGAGTTGGGCCACATCAGACTACGCCGTCGCAAATCAACAGTCATTATGGCGCTCAATATACCTAACGTGCACGGAAAGATACACACGCCCACACAAACAATGCTTTTTCTCGACCTGCCTCCAGTTTTACAGTAGAACTACATGCAATCATAGAAGACAATTGCAATATAGTATTTACGCAGCGGCTGAGGCCGTCGCGTAACAATAGTTCCTTCTCTGGAAGGAACAAAAAGTTCGGGGTCGCGTTGGCGCAGCTCCTGAATCAAGTCGTGATACTGTCCACGCAGCAACCTCGATTCATTTTTGGGTCGAATATACCATCGACGTTTCTTTCGCTGCGCCTGTTTAAATTTTAAAATCAGCCACAACAGCAACAACTTGTTAGGCGGTGACGTTTCGGCGCGAAAGTATAGCTAGAATTGACTTTTCAAAGCGCGGCATCGCTGTGAAGCGCAGCTTTGCTTTGAAGCCAAGTTCGTTTTGAAAAAAAGCGATGCTGGGCTTTGCGGCTTCAAAGCGATGCCAGCTTTGACTCTAATTCACAGCGCGTTGAAGCCAAGCTTGGTTTTGCTTTGAAGCGCATCAAAACAAAGCCGAGATTGGAAAGTATAGCACAGTCTTCGTGGGCTGCTTCACGTTGTTAGAGACAATCTCCAAGTTAGACCAATAGTATAGGACACCTACACAGTATAGGAGTGAAATGTATTTCTGTTCCGAAATAAACAACTCTTTTTCAAAATTTACTTTGGCAAAAGGCGACAGGTCGACGGCTCCCTTCCACAACTCCATAGCAGCACCTAATTCCCTAGAAAGTTTTGTTCTTGAAAGCGGGAATGCATTGACCTACGGCAGTGGGTGTCTGACACGGAATTTAATACAAGCATCGCAGAGCACGACTTAAGCGTGGTTCATACTCGTCCTTAAGCTTTCTTCCCGTCTTTAAGCGTTGTCCTTGTCCCTGTCCCCAGGTGTTCTTGTACCTTTGTCCTTATGCTTTGTCCCTGTCCTTAACAAAAATGTACCTAAGGTCCATGGGGAATGTTCTTGTCTCTGTCCTTAGGGGTGATTGATTCATACTCCTTGAGAACAAAAGAATAGTTTTTCTTACATGAACTAACGCTCAAACGTCATTGGATCGACTGCATTTTGTTTAACATACCTTTGAAAAAGTTATCAACCCCATTTATAGGCAGCAAAAAAATTCAAAGTTTCAAATATGGGATTTAATATTATATATAATATAATATAAATATATTATATATATATATATATATATATATATATATATATATATATATATATATATATATATATATATATATATATATATATATATATATATATATATATCTGTGTTGTTGTAACCTGCTCAAATGTTATCTTCTCACAGAAAACTGTTGATTCTATACCTTTGGCAAGCTATGCGAATTTATAAAGTGGATGTATCCTATTTCTGCCCTGAATATACCGTGAGCTTGTGGATCTTTTAGAATATCGTAGCCAATCAGCATAAAAAACAAACAAGCATACCACCCGCAAACCATAATCGTCAATTACAAGATAACACACAAAAAATTACATAAACTGAGAGTAAAGGTAAAGTAATGAAATACTATGGTTGATAAGTATAAGGTGTTAGATCCCAAAGTAAGGTAAGTACTTAGTAGGTGCATTGCGATCTTCTCCAGACCGTAACCCCAATGTAGGCCACTCAGTGGGTGGAATGCATAAAAGCAGTCTTACGTTAAAACCAGTCTAAGACGTTCTATTTCAGTAGTTTAGAACATCGTAACGAAAAATTCTACACGTTATACATAGGTTAGAACGCTGCCCTTAGACTGCGTTTAGCAAGACTGAGCTAAGACTGCCCTTATGCTTTCCACCGAGTGGATCTACAAAGGTACATGCTTTTGAAATTTGTAAAAATATATAAATCAAAAGAGTATATGAAAAAGGTTTCGTCACCAATCGCCTCAAACTAGGTGAAGATTAGTAACTGAATATTTATAACTTTTAATACATATAAATACATAATAAATACATAAAATTAATTTATCTACTATTTTTATTCAATGATAGAAATATACAGAGACAAAGCGTTCTAAAGTCCGTATTTTTACGCGGCCACCTCAGGAGCCGCGTATATACTATACTCAGATTCTGGAAGCCCGTTGTAATTTCGGGTAGGTCGAATTTCCTACATCAAATTACAAGGTAGGAATGTAGGTCATTTCTTGCTTAAAGACGCAAGTTAAAGAACAGCAACTGTAAACACTCAGAAAGCAAATTCTAAAAACCGTTCGGGTTGTATACATTGCTTGCTTGCTGAAGTAGAAAGAAAATCACTGAAATGCCTTTCATTTTCCACTCAGCAACAATTGTTGTATTTTTTCAAAATTAATAATGACATTTGTTTTAGTGCTTATTGAGTTTTTGAATTGTTTGCCCTTAAAAAAGTTTACAGTTTAGTAATAAGGTTTTGGAGCCACTCAGCACCAAAGGTGTGCAGAAATTAGGAGTTGAAAACCATTGGTCCACAAGTAATGGCTCCGTTTAATATTCTTCTGGAATATTGACACTCCGATGTCACAATTTAACCACTTCTCACTCAGCAGCAGAGCTTGTTTGTGTATTGAATGTAAGTTACAGGTCTTCAGATCGCCCTGTGTGACCTTTCCTTTTGTGTAGTTTTTCAATAAAACTTTATTCCTGAGTATTCGCAACCTATGTGAGAAATCATTAAAATGATCACAAAGTTTGGCGTAACGTAGAATCTCATTACAGTACGTACCGTATGCGCACGTGTCAGCTATATTACCACGTAAATCTGGGAGTGACACTTTTCCAAATGAAAGTCATCCCTTTTGTCAAAAAAATTGTTATATTGTTATTATGTACATATATAGAAATATCTAACACGTTAGCATGTTTATTACTGTCATTAACATTTATTAACTGTCTTTTGATGAGTGTAAGAGAGTTAGGGTATATCGTCAACAGCTTCCTCAAATTTATTTTAATCTTTAATAGCAGTAATGTCATCAATATATCTGTACATGTATTTAAAATTTCTGAATAGCTAATCGTTGCTGAGTAGTTTGTTTTTCATAAATTTATATTCGTAATTGAAGAAAAGTAGATTTGCTATGAATGGTCCAACATTAGCTCCCATTGGTATACCAACAACTTGTCTAAAGATTGTGTCTCCACAGCCGAAGACGTTATTATCTATTATCCAGTTTGATAGTTGGTAGGTTTTTTCTCGACCAACGACTCCGTTTGTTTTATTAGTATACCAGTTGGCAGAATTTTTGTGAAGTGCCAACATACTATGTTGCATAAAAGTCATGTTTCATGTAATATTTGCTATAATTGCCCGTAATCAAAAGTATTTATGCTCTGAGCGTTATTGGTTGCATTTAAATCTTTGATGTTCTCTAAAATCTTATTGTTACTAATCTAAAATCTGTTAATTATCCAATAGGGGCTATTTCCGAATCTGAATTTCTGGCCACCGTACGTCACTTTTCGTAAAGAATGAAGCTCGTCGTACACAGACAAATAGGTGACTTTTGTACACACGGTGACGGTACTAGATGAGTCTCTGAGTCTATATGATTAAGCACTAACTAACCCACAAGTCTTTGACACGCTCAGGATAATGTATTATAATCACAATCGACGATATTAAAGTTTCGCATATTTGCTTTTTTTTGACGAATTCTACTTACCTTCATAGTCAAATGTTGAGAATGTAGGGTCACCCCCTACTCGAGGCGGGTTTTCCTGCGTCCAAAATATCGAAAATATTCCAAAAATACAGCGTTGGTTTTGTATCTTCACGTTTGAGAACTCGTAGATTCGTACTTTTTAACAGTTTCCAAAATATCAGTATTTGTGAATAGAATTGCGCTCTGCGCTTCGTTTGCACACTTTTGAGATAGCAGAAAGGCTGCCAGATACTTTTTACCTATCTGTGCTAGCTTGCGAGCGTCGAAAATGATGACGTGTCGCATGAATAGGAAAATATTTCAACATTCTGAAATTTCTCTTCATACCTAAATTGCAGCGTCTAAATTCATTAATAAAACGTAATATTTAAATTATTTCAATATATTTGTTATTATGGTTGAACAGGGGAGCTAACCCGCATCCGATTTGGCACAAACCAAAAATGTTGAATATCTCTTATGTGTGGTCTGGCTCACAGTAGTCAGACCTTTTTCCAGTGAAGCGGGGGGTTGGCACCGGCGCATGACAGGGGATAGGTAGTGAGGCCCCGTGTGCCAGTTAGGATTAGGGTTAGGTCCCCCTAAGTTTAGTTGATATTTTAAGGTAGATTTTTATTTGTTTTCTCCTGCTTTTAAAATTGTTGTTATCTGTTTTCAATAAAATATTGAAATTCCCAATAAAATTTCTGAACTGTAAAACCGCCTTTTTAGGGCTTTTTAGGGCCTGTTGTTTCGTAGACGCCCTTGGAGGGCCTTGCAGCTGTTGTGTGGGTCCCGTGACTGACCCCGGACCTAGTTAGGGCCAGTTGTGAGCGATTTAGAGCCGATTTGCCGCGGTCGGCAATCGTTATTCTGCATTCCGCCGGGCTCGGGCGCACGGTCAGTTTTGTCCCTTGGCCCTCGCCTTCACGGCCTAAATTCCAAGAGCCCCGTGGTTTGCAGCATAACACAAAAATATTTTAGCTTGGCAGATTTTGGTTTTATGAAGTATTACATTTAGTCCATGCAATGCTCCACACACAGTCAGGAGTAATGCACTATTCCGCTTGATCATAGTTCAATTGCTCAATTTTTGCTTATGTTTGAATAAATACTGTGATTTAGTAAATCGATCTAGTTTTTTTTTTGTTTTTTTCTGACGTTCTCAAAATGCGATCTAGTTTTTTTCTGGTTTTTTTCTGGTTTTTTATACCTTTTTTCAGATTTGCCCCAAATCGTTTTTTAATGTTTTTGGAGTACTTTTACTCCCTTTTTGTAATTTGTTTTAGTCTTTTGTGCCTGTAATTCTCATTGTGATTCATTATTTTAGTTTATTTTTTCTGTATTTTCCGGTGTTTCTGGTGGGTTTAAATTAGTTTCCATGTTTTTTAGTTTTTTACTGTGCTTTTCAGATTGTTTGGTAATGCGATGTGAGTATTTTTGGATTTTTTAAATTTTTCCAAAATACGATCTAGTTTTTTTCTAGTTTTTTGTTTTTTCTGACTTTTTTCTAGCTTTTTTCTGCTTCTACTAAAATCGTTTAAAATTAACATTCTTAAAGTCCTTTATATACCTTTTATGTCATGTTATATATCATGGGTAAAAACAAGGCTACATGTCACATATAAGCACATCAAAAATACCCATAGTTGCCACCAACTGATCCGAAATCCGGTCAGAAAGCCGAAGTAACCCTTGGTCACAGTATCGCTAGCTAATTGTAGCGCCGCGTCAGCGGTGTCTGCCTCCATGCTCCCGATGGCTCTAAGTACATTATGATTGAACTGAATACCTGCAAAAAGCTAGTTCATAGACGATGCGGCTTAAATGTCAGACCAATTGTACATAACAATTTGATGAAATATTGTTGGTTCCTGCATCCACTGGAAAGATAATTTACCAAGTATTGAGAGATCAGACACATCGTTTGCTACGACTTCCATCTTGATCGTTATAAAGATAAGTGGTGTCGTTGAGTTGTATTGGTATAGGAAAATGTCTGCAGCTAACAGTTCTACTAACTGGATACACAATATTTGTATTAGGATCTACGAAAACGTTATGGCGATCTTTTTTTTATTTGTAGACTAATTGGTATCATTTCAAAACATTTGTTCTTGACATTTCGAACCGAATAATCAGTCGAACGGACGGGATAGCATGGCCATTCCTCAACTACGCGTCCTCCAGAGTTCGCTGTGACGTATGGATTGGCCAGTAGGTATCTCATCGCCAATGTTGGATTAACAAGTGTTATGCTGCAAACCACGGGGCTCTTGGAATTTAGGCCGTGAAGGCGAGGGCCAAGGAACAAAACTGACCGTGCGCCCGAGCCCGGCGGAATGCAGAATAACGATTGCCGACCGCGGCAAATCGGCTCTAAATCGCTCACAACTGGCCCTAACTAGGTCCGGGGTCAGTCACGGGACCCACACAACAGCTGCAAGGCCCTCCAAGGGCGTCTACAAAACAACAGGCCCTAAAAAGCCCTAAAAAGGCGGTTTTACAGTTCAGAAATTTTATTGGGAATTTCAATATTTTATTGAAAACAGATAACAACAATTTCAAAAACAGGAGAAAACAAATAAAAATCTACCTTAAAATATCAACTAAGCTTAGGGGGACCTAACCCTAATCCTAACTGGCACACGGGGCCTCACTACCTATCCCCTGTCATGCGCCGGTGCCAACCCCCCGCTTCACTGGAAAAAGTCTGACTACCGTGAGCCAGACCACACATAAGAGATATTCAACATTTTTGGTGCGTGCCAGATCGGATGCGGGTTAGCTCCCCTGTTCAATCATAATAACAAATATATTGAAATAATTTAAATATTACGTTTTATTAATAAATTTAGACGCTGCAATTTAGATATGAAGAGAAATTTCAGAATGTTGAAATATTTTCCTATTCATGCGACACGTCATCATTTTTTCGACGCTCGCAAGCTAGCACAGATAGGCAAAAAGTATCTGGCAGCCTTTCTACTATCTCAAAAGTATACAAACGAAGCGCAGAGCGCAATTCTATTCACAAATACTGATATTTTGGAAACTGTTAAAAAGTACGAATCTGCAAGTTCTCAAACGTGAAGATACAAAACCAACGCTGTATTCTTGAAATATTTTCGATATTTTGGATGCAGGAAAACCCGCCCATGGGCCCTACACATTCTCGACATTTTTTGAAGGTAAGTGCAAATTACCAAGCAAAATATGGAACTAATATCGTCAATTGTGATTATAATACATTCTGCTCAAGCGTGTCAAAGAGACTTGTGGGTTAGGTAAGTGCTTAATCATATAGATTCGGGGGTAATCATGGTGCCGTGTACAAAAGTCACATTGGTTGTCTGTGTACAACAGAGCTTCATCTTTACGAAAGTGAGCGTACGGTGGCCGGAATTCCAGATTCGGAAATAGCCCCTATTGGATAATTAACAGATTTTAGATCTCGTCGTGACAATAAGATTTTGAGAGGACATCAAAGGTTAAATGCCAACCAACACGCTACGGGGACCACGTAAATACTTTTGATTACGGGCAAAATATTTTAAGCAATACGCA